>SSNQ01033237.1:0-14899 GCA_006942095.1 Nothobranchius kuhntae | reverse complement strand
GTGTGTGTGTGTGTGTGTGTGTGTGTGTGTGTGAGTGTTTGATGGCAAATGAGAGGAAGCTCCCACAGAGCCTACAGAGTTGAAGCAAATAACCTCTCCTCATTATCCACTGGGAAGCTGAACCAGACATGGGCACTGCTATGTGTAATACACACACACTGCCCAGGCAGTCAGTGGGATTCTCACACACACACACACACACACACACACACACACACACACACACACACACACACTCAGAGAGACAGCCTGGTTGTGATCAGTTTCCGAAGCTCAGCAAACAATATGAGAGGAGATGAAGAAAAGAAGATGGAAGAAAGGTTTGAAAATTTCTTAGTCTACTGGTACAGAACTTGGGCTAAAGTAAAAGCCAAAATAATTTAAAAAAGAAGTGAACACATCAATTAAGCCTCATTTTTAACAAGAATACCTGTTTATTGTTTCCACTGGGACATCATCCATCTCTTTTGCAGTCTTATAGCTAGCCTAGAAATCCAGACTGTAGCAGAAGCAAAATGATTTAGCTCTGCAGGTCACTCTAGCATGCTCCATTGGAGCCCAAATAGTCGTGTGTCTTGCCAATCGAAGCACTCTACCGGTTTGGTAGAGATCTGACATCTGTCTATGTGTCGTGGCCAGACTATATAATCACATGGCTTGCCAGGCTATATTTTTGCTGTTGCTCATTTGTTGTACTGAGAAGACAATGAGCCAAACATCATGGCCATAAATGAGGGTTGATGTAGATAAATCATATTTGCTTCCTTTCAGTTCAACGCTTTCTTCACAGCAACAAACCAAATCAATGCCTAAATCCATTGGTCTGTGTAATGGTCAGTCCTACTTTCACTCATTCACTTCAGCTTTTGCAAAGATTGAAAGAACAAGATCCCAGATACAAACATCTGGAATATGTTTTGTTTATATATTCGTCAGGCAACCTTGGAGAAAGGGTGAGATGTTCCGTCTTCCAGGGGAAGATCAGAGTAGAGCTGCTGTTTCTCTGGATTGGATAGAGTCTGCGGAGGTGGTTAGGGTATCTGATCAACAACGCAGTATGGTATTTTGGGTTAGACCCAGGTAATTTGAAGGGTTAGATGTCTTCTTTTGCCTTGGAACCCCATAGGGTTCCCCAGGAGGAGCGGAGGAATGAATGTATAAATGATAGTGGAGATTCAACGTGGTGACCAGATGGCCTTGTTCGCTATCTGCTATACAGACCTGTGGATTGGGGCAGCATCTGCAGTGATGCGGACCCTGAACCGGTTTGTCATGGTGAGAGCTGTGCCAGAGCTGTACCTGAAGGCGAGGCTCTCGATTTAGTAGTTGATCTACGTCCCAAACCTCACCTATGGTCTTGAGCTTTGGGTAGTGACTGAAGGAACAAGATCGCGGATACAAGCAGCCAAAATGAGTTTTCTCCAGAGGGTGGCCGGTTTCAGCCGTAGAGATGGGGGAGGAGCTTGGATATTCAGGAGGGACTCAGAGTAGAGCTGCTACTCCTCCGCATCAAAAGGTGCCAGCTGAGGTGGTTCATACATTTAGCCAGTATGCTGCCTGGACGCCTTCCTGGGTGGTGTTTTGGGTATGTCCTGATGGCAGGAGGCCCCCAGGTCGACCCAGGACAAGTTGGAGCAATCTCCAATCTGGCCCGGGAACGCCTTGGGGTCCTGCTGAAGGAGCTGGTGGAGGTGGCCGGGGAGAGGGCTTTCTGGGATGCCCTACTTGAGATGCTACCCCCACGACTCAGAAAAGTGGAGGAAAACGAACTAACTAAACAAACCCAAATTATCAACCCTCCACCACCGTGCTTGTGTGCTGTACTGTTATGGGGTGCTTGCGTTAGGTTACACTGGATGTTTCCACTCTTTTCTGGGGTTTTCTCAAAAATAGTTCAGTTCAAGTTTGAAATGTTGCAAATGAAGTGCAAGGGTAGATGGAAGAGGCTTGTTTCAGGCAACACCTCCCAAAAAATAATTTTGTTAAGTATTACCAAACGGAACTGTCATCAACTCTGACATCATGCTGTTTAGAGTCTGATAGGTGGCAGCATGGCAGTGTGATGATTAGCATCACTGTAACACAGCAGGAAGATCTTAAGTTTGAATCTTGTCTGCACCCCTTTGGAGTTTGGATGTTTTTCTTCCACAGGAAAAAAAATCATGTCACCTCCTCCTCTGAGTGATCAACTTAATGAGGTGTTTTTGATTACCTAACTGCTCCTTAATGTTAATTTCTCAGTAATCAAAGGAGCTACACTTAGATTTTGAAACAGTGAATATGCATTTAGTGTTAGTTTTTCTTATTGAATAATAAGTCATAATATTAAATTCTGGTAAGGACTAGGTACTTTTTAGAAAGACTTGATAACATAGATAATTAATCCACCATATTCACAGATACTAGCAAAGCTTCACCGAAGCCAGAAGCTGGTCGATTGCATGTTCAGACCTCTGAAGCTTTAAATTTTGTTATTTTTCTCCCTCTAAGCAGGGCCAACTGCTGAGGAACATGCACACTTCCACATATATATATCCAAAGCCCTGCTGAGGGTTACACAGGTGTAACGGGCTTTGGGTCTAATACCCAGGGAGTTACTGCCGAAGTTAAAGCTGCCCATCAGGCTGAGGAGAAAGACTGAAATAAACAGAACCACACACGGTGAGGAGAGAGAATCAGAGTGCAGAGAAACACTTTTGAGAGAAGAGTCACAGAGTAATTAAGACTGAGATTTGGAAACACTTGTGCATATGTGTGTGTGTGCGCTCAGTTTTCTCAGAATAAATATCACTGAATTGATTGTTTTTCACACAGTGCTCTGTTTTTCTTAATTAAACAATAAAATTCAAACAAATAAACAACAGATTCAGGTTCTTTTCAGTCTACTTCTAAGTTAAAGTTTAAATGTCATGCATGGGCTCATGTAGCCATTAGTCATTACAACTGTCTGAAACAACATCCAAGTAAAGGGAATCAGCAAATGTGGTTGAAAGGACAATAAAAATAGTCACTGTTTATATCAAGCATCACGAATTCAAAGATCAAGTTTGCTTGGTTTTTCAATACGTTTGCAGTGGTACAGTGTAAATAAAAAAAATGTAAAATGCCTTGTTGGTTAAGCAGGAAGTAGAAGTTAGCCGGACAATAGGAGAGCAGAAAATGGCAGGATTATTTCCTGATATTCGGATATGTTGCCTCTGACTCGATAACAGCAACGCGACTCTACCACTGACGCTGATCTTTTATCTCTACAAATAACACAAACCTGGAGAAGAAGAAACCGTTTTTATGTAGTAAAAAATGATAAAAATATTACATGTATCATATAAAAAATGTGGGAAAAGGAAAAAAATTAGATGGAAAAAATTGAAGGAAGAAAATAAATGAATAAGAAAAAAATAATCATGATGCTAATGCTAACGTTAGCTTCTACTAGCTAGGTCCCAGTAAATCGATGGACTTTACGAACATCACTTCAAAGCACGAGAAAAATAACAGCGTAAACTCATAGTAAAGTCCTTATTGGTTTAGGCTTTTCCATCAATGAGTGCATTTACTTGCTTGTAAACGGGTTATTCTGATCAACTCAGAAACCCGAATACCGACGTTAACCAGATCATAACCCGGATATTGGCTGCATGTAAACGTAGTCAGTGGTAGGAATAAATGGCTCCAGGAATTATTTATAAATTACTTCCGCACCCTTAAATTAGTGCTGCATGACCAGTGGTGGTAGCCCTAGCCCAGTGTTTGGATCCACAGTTTTAAAGTGTATTTCCTGGTTACTGCAGAAACAAAAAGCTTTTCTCATGTAATTTCTCTAACAAAACAAAGTTGATGTTGAGGTTTGTGATTGCTGCAGTTTTCCTACATGATGACACCAAAACTACCAATTTCAATTGGAGTGGGTACTTGAAATGTTGTTGATCTTTGAGATTTTTGTCTTCCTTTTTCAGCATTGGCCTCGTATGCAATAGTTGTACTGATTACTGTTTGTGGGTTCAGAAGTAAGTATTTAAAAAAATAATGCTACTTTTGTGCTTTTGTTTTAAGGTGTCATAACTTCAACATTGAATAACTGTAAGAAAGAAGTTATTCAACAGTGATGCCACCAGAAGTAGCTGTTTTTCTTGTGATACTGTGATGACATGAAAAAAATTATTGAAAATTTGTCAAATTTTTGTCACTTTTTAAAGAGCCAAAAATCCACCTCATGTCAATAGAAACATATCAACACTAGCATATATCGTTTTTTCGGTATATTTTTTGAGTGAATGAAGCATTTTTTAAAATCACAAAATTCCCCAAGGAACAATAAAAGCATAAGATTGTTCCTGCTGTTAGTGAAACATCCTGTTGTTCTGGTTGGAACGGTTTTGTCCGTGGATGTTGGGATTACCCACGGATCTAAAGAAAGGTGGTACGCTATTATTCGCAAGGCCATTGTGATGCATAATGATCCACCCAGTTTGCAGGAGCACTATTTCTTTATTGTGTTGAGCATGCTGGTTTGATGAGTGTTTTCAAAGACTGCATCTGCCAAAAGCACTGATAATGAATTTGTATCCATAGCCGGCCTAGATGTTTGCAGATTTTGGCGAAGCTACTGATCACAGCGGTGCACTGTAAAATTCATTATTGATTTTTCTTTTTGTTTTCTTTTACCTTCTGTGTTGTTGATTGAACTGGAGACATGCAGGCACAAAGATCACAACTCAGTCAGCTCAGTCCCTTTTTCTGGTAAATAACAAAACTGGCATAAAGAAAAATGCAAAGGAGATGTTGAGAACGGTGAGCTTTATTGTATAGAAAACACACCGTATGTATAAGGAGATACAGGATTTGGCAAGAGTGAGTGATGTGAAAGGCCAGTGTGAACGCCAACAATCAAAACATTGGAAAATATAGAAGGCAGGGAAGGGATGGCATTAGGGCAGAGCAAGAGATCCAAATAAAAGTAGAGACAATTAGCCATAAAGTGAAAGTTGAAATTAAGTATGGCAGCTGTGAGCTGGAAATTGGTCCCAGTGAAACATATTTTAGTGGGCTTTATTTAAAGGCAGAACAAGAGGAGAGGATAAACAAAGTTTTAAAAAGCAACATAAGGTCTTTGTAATTAGATAAGACTGAAAGGCATATAATTGCTCCAAGGACTGCAGATCGCCCACCAGCTTTCATGGCAACGTTTTAAACTAAGATCATTTTATGTAGAGACTTTATAAGGTTGTAATCACTGTGGACAGATCTCACAGAAGGTATTGTGAATATCTTTGGTGTGTTCTTACTGTGTTTAGCTTCTAATTCCATTTTTGGTTCTTTTTAAAACACAGGAAAGGTTTTTCTTTACCTTGCTGACGTACGTTTCGTTTGCCGACTGCAAAACATCCTCAAAGCTGGCGCTGATGATGGCGTCACTTCCTACTCCGTTTATCGGAGTAGGAAGTGACGTCCATTAGGCTGTTAAACTTCTTGAATGGGATTGACTCCTAAAGTTAAAAAGTTGTAGATGTACACCTAATGAAGACATGTTGGGATTTATTATATTTTTCAAACCATTCTTGATTCATACAAGGTTAAGCCCAAGACATGCATTATAGCACTCTAAGCACATCAAAGTATATACAGCCCAATATAAAACATTTACTTCCCGACATATAAATGTGATTTCTAAAGATAGTTAACTGTGTCTGAAATCAGGTATTTGGTTGACTCCAAAAGTAAATCAGTTGGAGCTGTACACGTATTAACCCTCCCTCTGTCTTTATGGGTGACCCCGCGAGGAAAGTTGACCATTGAGCAGTATTGATGGTTTATCCCTTGGGTCCATGTGGCAGGGGTGAGGAGTGAGCACCACCTCACCCCTGCCATGTGGACCCAAGGGATAAACCATCAACCCTGCTCAATGGTCAACTTTCCTCGCGTGGTCACACCCATTAGGACAGTGGAAGGGTTAAAGACGTTATGAAGTTTCAGTAAAAACAGAAAGTTTTAGCTCCAATTAAAATAGTTGATGTATTGGCACAGTTTGAAACAAGCAATACATTTTGCTAGATAAGTGCTTTTGGTATGTGGCATAAATGTCTCTCAGCTACTGACTCCCTTAATTTCATCAAAACATTTTTAAATTGATGAGCTTTTGCGCCTTCCATTAATGCAGAACTCTAGAGGTTTTTTTTTCCAATTCACATCTACAGGCTAACAAATGTGTTGCAGCTTAACTACTTCCGTATTTACGTCCAAAAACAGCGCCACTCATTTATAAACATGAACCCCTAGCCAGCCAACGGAGTTAAAACACATACTTTTACCAATATTATTCTTAGGTTTTGCCGTTTATTATATCTATCTATCTATCTATCTATCTATCTATCTATCTATCTATCTATCTATCTATCTATCTATCTATCTATCTATCTATCTATCTATCTATCTATCTATCTATCTATCTATCTATCTATCTATCTATCTATCTATCTATCTATCTATCTATCTATCTATCTATCTATCTATCTATCTATCTATCTATCTATCTATCTATCTATCTATTCCAAGCAGAATATTTTCAAAATAGCCATTATCATTGCAGGTGGTGGCATAAGAATTTGGGAATTTATTTTAGTGTTTTCTTAGTGTTGTACGAGATTAAAACTTCAACCTAATTTTTGACAGTGCATGAAAACATACTCTGTTAATGGCGTAAGCGCGGGACTCGAACCCACGACCTTGAGATTAAGAGTCTAACGCTCTACCAACTGAGCTAGTCGGGCACTTGACATGTAATCTATCTATCTATCTATCATCTATCTATCTATCTATCTATCTATCTATCTATCTATCTATCTATCTATCTATCTATCTATCTATCTATCTATCTATCTATCTATCTATCTATCTATCTATCTATCTATCTATCTATCTATCTATCTATCTATCTATCTATCTATCTATCTATCTATCTATCTATCATCTATCTATCTATACTGTATATATATATATATATATACAGTACATCCACGCACACACACAGACAGTAACGGATCTCGCTGTGATTGCTTCACTGTTGCTCACGTTTCTTCAGTTTTCCCTAGGTTTTCTTCAGCTCGCCTCTTTTTCGGTTGAATATTTAAAGTAACTTTTTTTGTAACTTACATGGTGCATTTGACAAGACAGAGCTGACGTGCTGTATCAGTCACTACCTCCAGTCTGGTTTTTATTTTTTTTTTACTCCCTCTCTCTCCCTCTCACCCTCTCTATCTCTCTCAGACACACACACACCTCAATCCACATTGTTTTGTTTAACTTTGTGTGGGAAAATGCCAAGAACGTTAAGAAAAAAATCAGTTTAATCAAATGAAAATAAAAATATATATATAAAGTTGTGTCTAGTTCTAGCATTTCATATTTCCTAGTTCCTACTGCATGAGTTCAGATGTATTAATCCATGCACTTAAATATTAATGTTCTGATTTTATTGAAATACTTGTTCTGAAATAGTTCCTTTACTATTGTGATCAAAATATTGAATCTCAATTCTGAGGTTGCTCTGTAAATAGTTTTCAAATGAACAATACACATAGCAACTTCTGATCAATCCATATCAATTTCAGACTTAAAATAATTTATTGACGTAAACCACACCCACTTCCGGTTAAATCACGCCCGCTTCCGGGTTATGCCACACCCATTCCGAGTACAGATACAGATAATTTAGTTGGTTGAACAGATACAGATAGTGGTGTACTCGCTCATCCCTCATATATACATATATATATATATATATATATATATATATATATATATATATATATATATATATATATATATATATATATATATATATATATATATATATATATATATATATATATATATATATATATATATATGAGGGATGAGCTCCTGCCCCAAGTGGAGGAGTTTAAGTATCTTGGGATCTTGTTCGCGAGTGAGGGAAATCTGGAGCGTGAGATCGACAGGCGGATTGTTGCTGCATCTGCAGCGATGCGGGCGTTGTACCGATCTGTCGTGGTGAAGAGAGAGCTGAGTCAGAAAGCAAAGCTCTCGATTTACCGGTTGATCTACGTTCCTACCCTCACCTATGGTCATGAGCTTTGGGTAGTGGCCGAAAGAACGAGATCGCGGATACAAGCGGCCAAAATGAGTTTTCTCCGCAGAGTGTCTGGGTTCTCCCTTAGAGATAGGGTGACAAGCTCAGTCATCCGGGAGGGGCTCGGAGTAGATTCACTGCTCCTCCACATCGAGAGGAGCCAGTCGGGTGGCACATGCATCTGGTCAGGATGACTCCTGGATGCCTCCCAGGTGAGGTTTTCCGGGCACGTCCAACTGGGAGGAGGCCTAAAGGTAGACCCAGGACACGGTGGAGGGACTATGTCTCTCACCTGGCCAGGGAACGCCTTGGGATTCCCCCAAAGGAGCTGGCCCAAGTGGCTGGGGAGAGGGAAGTCTGGGCCTCTCGACTTATGCTACTGCCCCCGTGACCCATACTCTGGATAAGCGGATGAAAATGGATGGATGGATATATGTATTGTACCAGCCTGTTGTGGTGAAGAGAGAATTTAGGATTCCCCTGGAGGAGCTGGCCCAAGAGGGTGGGGAGAGGGAAGTCTGGGCCTGTCTGCTTAGGCTGCTGCCCCTGTGACCCGACCTGGGATAAGCGGACGATAGTGGATGGATTCCTAAAAAATAAAATCATGCATAATTTTTGAAAGAAGCAAAACTCTGGATTGTAGCTTTAATCCATGGCAGCCATCTTGAAAGTGATTTGAAAGAAAAAATATATGTTGCCAAAGTTAATTTATTTAATTAATTCAACTTAAAAGGTGAAACTAATAAATGAGAGACTCATCAAATGCAAAGCAAGCTATTTGTGAAAATTGTGAAAAGGGTCAATATTCTAGGATCAAAGTGTCACACTCTTATTAGGTGATTAATCCAAAACTCCGTAAAGGGTTCCTGAGTCTTTAGATGGTCTCTCAGTCTAAATTAAAGGAATGAAATCAACGGATTTTTGCACCATATAGTAATTTTTCCAGCTTCACCTGTATGTAGTGGTACATGAGATATTTTGCAGGCAAATATTTTATCTACACATTATAAACATTATGTCTGTTACATGAAGTCCTCCTTTATCCCAGCAAGGCTTATCGTGGTTAAATAAAGATTTTGGTGGGTTGGTTACTGCCTGTTGCCTAAACAGGAGTTAAAAAACAAACCAATATGAAGCGAAAAACAGAAGAAAAATGTGGACAGGGGAGATTGAAACTCATGATGGCTGATTAAAATTTAAGTAGCGGAGAAGTAAAAATGATGAGAATGAGGAGGTGGAGCAGGTGAGAGCTGCTACAATGGAGGTGATGAGGATGTAAGAAGCAGGACAAATGAAATCTATGGTCATGGGGGACGGGTTGGAGATGGACGGAGGATGAAGAGATGCATGCAGAGAGAAGGAGAGACAGTGAGCCCCTCGGCAGTCAGCACTAATGAAGAAGAATGGGGAGCTTCAGCTGCTTGCTGGACCTGCTGCTGACCACACACACACACACACACACACACACACACACACACACACACACACACACACACACACACACACACACACACACACACACACACACACACACACACAGGCAGAAAGCCCCTCACTTATTAGAATACCTCATGTTTTGACACAAAATTCATGAAGCGAACTACTAGTTGAACTCCTTTCACCCTGCTGCTTTGCATGAATAAATATTACAAAGAGTCTCAGAGCTTTCTTTAAAGTGGGCCTATAATTAACAACTAGATTTGTCTTCGTTTATATATTTGATCAGAGAAAAGTCATCTTAGATTAAAAACTCAGGCGCAGGAGTTTTGCTCCCGAGCTTCGGAATTGGCTTAGGTCCTTTTAATTGGGGCTAAAACCTCAGAAGTGTTCCTCTAAATTCTTTCAAAGTGCAGAACTTATCTACAAACTTTACATCCAATGAAGCAAAGTGTGTTTTTGCTCTATTTTTGACACTCTGCCTCTGTGACTTCTTGCCCACTAGAGAAAAGGGAAATAAAACTTTTAAATAAAGGTCTCAGATCTTACCACGTTGTGCAGTCGTGGCGTTTAAGGTTTTTGCAAAAGTTCGGAATTGGGTTTTGAAGGTGACGTTCATTTGGACGTGTTTGGTTTTTTGTTAGATTCTCGTTACTCGTTTTTCTCAGTTGAAGGTCTTTTTGCACCTCATTAGCTGTGACTGCCAAACAGACGAAAAAAAGTCTTCCTTTCCTCTCCAATGTGCACTGCCATAAAAAAATCAGATTCAAAAGTCGGTTCATTTTTGTGCTCGTGAATCGTATTATTACATATGTGGCTTTAACGTTTTCCACAGTGTTTTTGCAGGATTTCTAGTTGTTGTTGGTGAAAAATGTTACAAAAGTGAGGTTTTAACTCTCGTCAGCTATATTGCATCATTTTCTGGCTGCACCACACAGCAAATGAATCCTGCAGCAAGCCGAAGCAAACAGCAGAGTGAAGTGAAACCAGGATAAATTTGTATAATGTGACACGTTGACAGGCGTCAAGAAGATGACAACGTGCGGGGCCCACGTAGAAACCAAAAAAAAAAAGAGGGTTCTTGTTAGTACAAATATGGTAAGCTTTATAACCGGTGAAGCTGTGTTGTTATCTGTTTTCTCTTAAAGGTAGATGTGCCGTCAAACATAAGAGTTTTTAGTTTTGAATGTAATTGTGAAGTGTTTGCATCATGCAGGGATGAATATCTTAAAGCGGTGGTTTGATTTTCACCACTACACCAAATTTTTAGCTCTGATGCGATTTGTAGTTTCTGTCACTAACTAAAAAAATATCACATAATAGTCACTGTCTTTTATTTTCTTTTCAGTAAGAATGTGATAATCTGGCTCTGTTTTCTTCAAATAAAAGTACCAGGAGTTAAACAAGCCAATGAAAGAAAGCCTACGTGTTCAACGGCTGTAAACACAGACCCATTGTTTTCTTGAAACTCTGCTCAGGTTGACTCATCGCTGTGGGAGTAGAAGTTGGATCGTTATTTTCAGGAAATGACAAAATTGTGTGGTCAGCTTTTTAAATGCCATCCAAAAAGTTCTGTGGAGATGGCGAAAGTTATTCAGATGTGGAATAAAAGATTAACCGTCCTTTTTCTTTCTATTTGTGAAATTAATTCAGAAATGACGTAAAGCCATAGAAATTTTAAATATTGTGATCATTTCACTGACATTTTCCCTGTTAGTACTTTATACAGTGGGATATTCAGCTTTGGTGGTTTAGCTAATGAAGGGATTTTGGTTAATGCTATAGGAAATCTGTAGCACTGGTAAAAATGCCTCCGAAATGCCACATGTGGCTTCTTTGATATATTTTACAGTTATTAGACAAGCAGGTAATCCGCTAGTGCTGGCGTTTCGTTTGCTATCTGTCAATCAAATGGACACGCCCCTAATAATTCAGCTTCAATTACATCAAAACTGGTGAGTTACAGAAGAATTCACATAATTCTCATGATGGGAAACTTGACCTATTAAACCCAAAATGGTTTATGGTTCCAGACTATAAACAAGTTTATTTCTGCTGTGAGGTTGGCATTTTTAATATAGAAGTCAATCCATATATGGGTCCGTCCACTCAAGCTCCGGTAGGGTAATTCAGGGTTACCTGTGCGTTATCCTGAACCAGCGGTCAGTTTGGCGCTGAGCTTTCTTCTCTGACTGCAGCTCGGACTGACTGCGAGAGCGTGAGGACAGCCTGCTGAGAGAGGAGCCCACGGCAGTACCGCTACTCAGTGCAGTGGTAGTACAAACCGCTAACTAGTGCTAACTTGTGGTACTTAAAAAGGACACCATGGACTTCTCTGTGCTACTTTTATCCCACCCACGTGCTCGGAGACATCCGGGTTCCTGAGAAGGCTGTGTGAACACAACCTGGCCGCGGGGGAGGGCTGACCCAACCATGACTGAACCAGGCCGACCCAGATGTGAATGCGCCAAATGAGAACTCGCTCCTTTCTGGATCCAGCCCCTAGGGGATGAAGAGGGAACTGCTTTTATTGTCACTTGTGTGTTGGCTTCAGTTTTGGCAGGTAGAGTTTGCCCGTTGGTCAAATCCAACGTTTCCCACCTGATTTCAATCGTTTGTAAATCACATGATCATATCGGAGCAAATAACGTTCTTATCATGGCGCTTTTATTCAAAGCAAGAAAGATGGGTAGGGTTCAAAACATTAATGTAAAAACTACAGAATGAGAACTTATAAATGGCACTGATAAAATAGCAAATCTGACTAAAACGAGATAAGAGAACAACTAGGAAGACTATAAAAGACAGAACTGTAAAAAGGTATCCACTTAACTGCTAAAGGTTGAGGAAACAGGACAGTCTTCAGTTACTTTTTATGCTGTAATCATGAAGTGAAGTCATCAACAAATAGGGACTTTGTTTGCCCAGATATTTGCTTGTCCGCACTGATCACCAGCCAGGTTGCCCAAATCAAATCAAAGCCGAAAGCTAAGTATTTTTGTGCCTTTCTAAACTCCAGGGCTTGTTAGCTAGCAGCAGCAGGTGAACATCAGCTGCTGATTGTGTGACAGTTTGGCCATAGCGAGTGATTTTCAGTCTGGAACCATGCTGTGCTGGGGGTGGGGGGCACTTTAAGGAAGGTCTGCACAGCCAATGTGCTGATCAAACGGGGAATATTTGTCTGTCCAATCAACTTTGAGCCACGGTGGATTTCTGCTCGTTTTTACTTGAACCAGAATGGATATTGCTGGAAGCCAAACGGCGTTTACGACAAAGCAAAGGATAAGAAAATGGGAAGGTGCCCATTTTTTTACCCGGTTTGGTATTTTGTTGTATTTTGTACATTTGTTTTTATTGAGTTAGTTGTCTGTTGACATTTAGTAGAAATAGAACTTTTTGATACAATAGTGAATTATTGATGAATTACATCAGCGTACTCGTAGTTAGTTCAGAATTTGCTCGTGGTTTTGATCAGTGTTTATTCAAACATTGGCTTTTGCGTTGGCCTCCTTTTTATCTGTCTTTAAAGAACACTCCTTCATCTGTCAGTGTTTTCCTCTGCTTGTACTTCCTTTAATGCACCACCTTTTTATCTTCCTCTGTCTGAAACTCGTTTTTATTCTTTTCTCCATCTTCTCCACTTTTTTTATCTTTCTTGTTTTATTCTGTCATGTCTCCTGTTTGTTTTCTCTTCGTACACCCCTCTCCTTCTTTTGTCCGCTTTCTTCATTTTTCTCCTCCTTCTCCACAGTTGACGTATTGATTTTATTTTCATACTGTTGCTAGCTGCTCCCTCAATCATAAACCATCATTGTTGCCTCCTTTCAAGCTGGCATTGATCACCACACAGCCGATCACAACCAATCTCCACAAAGTGTCATTATCAGCAGTCCCTTTCTCTCTTTGCCCCAAATTTGTCTGGTATTGTGTGTTCTGTGGACTGTATTTTTCAGTCTAGCTGTCCAAAACTCCAACATAATGACAAATCTACACATTTTAGTATTTATTTTTCCCTTTTTCACTTTTTCGTCTCATTTTTATAAGATTCATAAAAATGTGTCACTCTGTTTAAACCAAGCATCAAAAACAACTGCACGGCATACCTAAAGAATGTTTTTAATATAGAAAAAAGTACTTTTTAAAAAGTGTATATTATACATGCAATTCTCCAAATTCCAGTCAATAGTACTTGTTTCACTGCCGTGCCTCCGTAGCCCAAATTAGGCTAAAGAAAAGCCTCCATCAGGTGTTGAAACATTTAGTTTTAGTCTTTTTTTACTATTATTATTACTACAATATGTTAAAATGTTAGTGGTTGCACAGTGGGGCAGTGGTTAGCGTTACTGACTTGCAGCAAGAAGGTCCGTGGTTAAAATCCCGGCGGGTACAGTCCCAAAACATGACTTTCAGGTTAATTGGTTTCTCTAAATTGTCCTTAGGCGTGTATGTGTGTGTGCGTGCGTGCAGGGTTGTTTGTCCTGTGTGTCTCTGTGTCGCCCTGCAATGGACTGGCAACCTGCCCAGGGTGTACCCCGCCTGCTTACCCAAAGACTACTGGAGATGGGCATTAGCCCCCCCGCGACCCTGCATGGACAAGCTGGTATAGACTGTGGATGGATGGAAGAAAATGTCCCTAATAATAATAATAATCATTGAACTTGTATAGCGCTTGTTTAGGACGCTCAAAGATGCTTTCATGCACTCTCACATTCACACACTGCTAGTGATGGTAAGCTACTTTGTAGACTCAGCCGGCCTGGGTCGGTCGGACAGAGGCGAGGCTGCCATTTGGCGCCGCCGGACCCTCTGACCACCACCAACACAGTCAAGTTGGGTGAAGTGTCTTGCCCAAGGACACAACAGCAGAATACCCCTGGTCGGAGCTGGAATTGAACCCATGACCCTCTGATCATGTGGCAACCTGCTCTACCACCTGAGCTACTGCTGCCCCTAATGTAATCTGAAATGTAGTCAAAAACATTTTTATTCCTAGTTTGAGATGGTCCCTTTATACCATGATGGTTGGAACTATTTCACACAGATGGGATTTTGACTTTTCTCACATTAGAAGTCGCATTTAAAATTAGCATTAATGGACCCGCCCATTTTGGCTCACAACGGGGAAGGCTGTTGTTGATTTAACACCTAGAAAACAGCAGAGCGTGTCTCCGCTAGTAGGGTCTAACCATTAGCATTAGCAACTACACAACATGGCAGAACTATCTGTGGAGAATAAATGTTGCAAAGCAAACAGTCAGTGATAGAGTTGCGTTGCTGTTGGACAATCAAAGGCGAGATGTTTGGATTTTAAGAAATAAGGTTCCATATCTTGCTGTTTTCCATCTTACGCTTTTC
>SSNQ01033236.1:0-15392 GCA_006942095.1 Nothobranchius kuhntae | reverse complement strand
CCGAAACATATGTTGTACCCCCTCTGGGAAAACTTCACACAACCCACACACCCTAGGTTTTATGCCTCTTAAAAGACATGGATTTCAGTTATAATCCCATCAGTGTGTTTAGAGCAAAACAAGTTCATCCAGCTAAGAGCAACAGAACGCAGAACCAACTGGTGCTCTTTCACAGAAATGAACTGACATTTGGTTCCCCCAATCAAAAGCCCGGGCTCTAATATTAGCAGGTTTAAAGGAAGCGTGGGTGCAGCGTTAGAGGTGGAAATACTGGCGCTGGTTATGATTTTATTCCACAAACCCCTTTTAACTCTTTATGTGCTCAGTCCCTTAGCGTGCATCCAAAAATTTCTTTTTTCAGAACAAGTGATGTCCTTTATTCACAAACACATTTGGTACAATGCAAAACTGCATTGGTTATCACTTCCTCATAGTTGCCTTCCAAGGAACCCTAGCTACCGATTCCTGGCATTTCTGAGTTTGTCTTAAAGGTGTGGGACACTCGTTAAATCAATACATTTGCAGTAGTCTCTAGTAGGATTGAATGCCTTGTAGGTCATAATCTGGAGCTAAAAAACACAGTGCACCATTTCCAGAAACTAGAAGTGAGCCAGCTTCAGACTGCTGGATTTGATCTTCCTGATTTTTGGACAGCTGGCCTCTGATTGGATAACAGAAAAGCAACTCTACCTCTGAATTGCAATGTTGATGTTTTATCTCCACAAATTACAAAAGCCGGGAGGAGTTCTGCTGCGTAGTGCAGTTGCTAATGCTAACAGTTAACTTTTACTAGCCGAGACATTCTCTGCTGTTTCCTGGACGCTAAACCAACAACAGCCTTCCTCGTCGTGAGTCAAGATGTGCTGAGTCCATGAATGTTACGTAACAGTGTCACATAGATCTGCCAGGTTTTCCAAATTTTAGAGTTTCACCATCTATTTTCTATCAGAAGCTAATGCAGGAGATAGGTGTAGGAGACTATTTTCATATTAATGGGCTTGACACACGGGAGGCAACATCGCTTCTCCTCCATTCATTTTCAATGAGACATGCGCAATAAAGCAATAATCGCCGGTCTCCCTCCTCCTAAGCGACACGCGAAAAACGTGCATGTGAAATGTTGTGCTCGTGCATGTGTCATGTAGAGGCGAGCCAGCGACGCAATCCCAGAAAGTTGAGAAAATTTCAACTTTTCATCGCTGTTGCTCAAACAAGGACCAGTCAGCGGAGGTTTTAATGACTGACCAATGAGCGGACAGGATGCTTCTCTGTACATCTCTGGGCAAACGTAAGAAAAGTTCATACTTGTCGTGTCGTATTTCCCAGAGCTTTACAACATTTCTACAAAAGAACAAAGAGCTCTGCACAAAAAGGCAGCGGCATGGGAAACTGTTGGCGAGCTAGATGTTGATGTGGTTTCTTTTTGTCTCTTTTTCTAGTTTGTAATATTGGATGAACCCATTCACGTATTTTTCTGTTTTTGTATAGTAATGTCAGAGGTAAGACTTCATTTAACTCTAGCAAAACCTTGTGAGACTCCTACTGCTTTTCAACTCCAAACTGCTTTAATAACCCAACATTCCCTCCAATCTGACAGCCAGTCAAAACAATGGAGGACTTGCTATTTGCCCTGGAACAGAGTGTGGCGCTGATTTTTGCCGCTGTCTGCTGCCGCAAGCCGCCTCCCGTGTGTCAGCTTATCAAAGTGACAGCGACACGATCTCAGTGTTTTGTTTTTTTTACCATTACAAAAAATACAATGTGTAGCAATCCTAAATTTAAATACATCAAAATCTAAAATAAAAGCAACATTTTAAACAAAGGATTTCCATTTTGAACCAAAGTGGGCCACTTGCAGGGCTGATTTAGTATTCCCGGCTGAAAATTTCCACATTCTTTTAATTAGTAATAAAAGTTTTTTTTTTTCTTTTACTGATTAAAAAAAATGTCGTAACAGATTTTTTTCCCTTCACTTTTCATGACACAAATCTTCTTCCATCCAGGACAAAAAGCTAAATAATAGAATAATGGTGCTTCAAAACGGTGGAAAAAAATAAAAAGTGTGAAAAACTGAATGTCTTTTGTTTAAAACTGTCTAATGTAAATTACTATCATTCAGTATAGGTTACATTTTTTTCTTACAAGTTTCCACTCCAGCTCACTTTAAACAGTTTTTTAATTTTATTTTACAATTTAAATTTTTGATTTAGTCAGTTTTATATTATTAATAAAACTGAAAACAATGTTTTGGTACATCACAGTCAAAAGCAAATATTGTTAACTAGTTGATTTTTTTCTTTAATATCAACAGGTTCCCTGAATAAAAGAAAGACATGTCTTAACTAAGAAGCAAGTGGAGTCTTGCATTATCCTGCAAAACAAAAGTAATAATTTGATCAGTCAAAAAAGTATCCTGTTATGAACGAGACCCAAATTCTTGCATTGCAACGTTTGAAATAAATATAATTTATGGCTTGCTAGGCTATCAAAAAAGGGCAATAGTAGGACGTTTCGAACATTCAGCAATTTTATAGCTACCGGTATGTTCAATCAGAAGACTCACAAATAACAGAAAGCAATTATTGAATGAACAATACTCCCATCTAGTGGTTAGGCTTAAATACTACAACATCTCTAATGAAGGGAAGAGGCAGGCCCCTGACAAAATAATTTACGGCTTATCTATATTGTATTGTAACAGGTTGAGTGTCTCAATAATAAAATGTATCCACAAATGAATTTTTGGGTGAATCTACATTCCGATCAAAAGTTTGGGATCACTTGGAAATGTTATTGTTTCAAAACTTTGCTTTCCTCAAACTAAATAAACACCATTTGCAGCATTTTCAGTCTGGAAAACTGCAGCATTATGATGGTTTGGCTTGATGAGTTCTTCCTCATACAATAAAGCACTCCTTCAAGGAGACAGTGCTGGATGCTAAATTAGTCAACATTGCAGCTCATTATTTCAATTTGGCTGCTAAATTTTGGCAAAATGATTTGGCTCATTTTCCTGTTGTAGGAGGAAAGTGACTCCAGTTCAGTCCACAGGATATGAATATGATCCTTCCCGTGTGAACCTTCTATTTACCTTTTATTTCCATGCTGTGCAAAAAGGATTGTCGATTAATTTTTGATGATTTTTCCCCTCACTAAACCAAAACACTCTCAGTAAGGATTGGGTGGATTTAGACCAAGGACAAATTAACAACACTAAAAATCTAGACTGATGGCAATGAAATTAAAGTTTTAGTTTAATTTTTTAATGTTTTTAATTTACTTTGGTCGGTTTTATACCGTTGCAAGGTGCTATACAAATAAAGTTGCCTTGCCTAAAGACAACATTGGCATAGAAATGAATTCAAATTTGTTTTCTTTGAGTAATTAAAACAATAAGTTTGCCACATGCACAATATGTATGCAAATATATAAAAGTTCATGGCTGAATTCAGCCCATTTTTTTAGATAGCGTCACCTGTAAAGTCTTCTGGGGTTTGAAACAGAAGTCGAGGCTTTGGGAGACTGATTAATTAAAACTATAAGACCTGATAGTCAGGACTGTAAAACATGTTTAACATCTATCAACATTAATGTGCGTTACATAGATTATTAAGGGACCTGCTGCTGCAATCAGGGCCCTTTTTGATATGCACCTGGAGAGTTTTTGGACATTAATGTCCTTTATTATTATTATTACATTAATGCGGCTTGAACGGCAGCGTGCACCTCCACAAAGTATACAGCAAAACGAACAGCTTAGCCGTGGGAGGTGTGCTATTACTTTTTTAAGCATTTTAATTTTATATGGCAACATTATTAGCAAATAACTTGTGTGTGCCACTCTATGTTTGCATATTTAAGTGACCTGATGCTCTGCAAGCGGTCAGGTCCTGTTTAAAATTTCTTCAGGGTTTTTCTAGTTAACTTTATTCTACAAATCCCTAATTGCCACTCCACGTTTCTCTGATACTGTCAGCCTTCCTCCCTTATATTCACACGCCCACCGCAGATACTGCAAGCTGACATGTTTAAACACATGGAGAGTGTTGCAAGTAACTTTTTCACAGAAGGAACAGGAAAGGGCAAGCTGAAGTGGGTGTTAATCCATTCCAAGTCTAACTGTCATCGCAGTGATCATGTTTGTCTCATATTTTCACACAAAGTCCAGGGGCCTCATTTATCAAGCTTGCTTACACACAAAACGGGGTCGGAAAACTGCGTAAGCAACTTTCAATGCAAACTTTGGGATTTATGAAAGAAAACTTAGCGGAAAAATGTGCACAACTTTAAGTTGACTAAGGACCTGGCTTACGCACATGTTGGACATGGAGAGCACCTGCAGTGCTGCTGCTGAGAAGTTAAAATTATGAAATCCTGCAGCATTATCACTTGTACTGCTTCGTTTTCACACAGAACAAGACCCCATACACGCACACACATGCGCGTGCACGCACACACACACACAGCCTGAAGTGAAGAATACGGAATGCAGAATATCAGCAGGGGGACAGATTGAGACAGAATGTCATGTCTCTGTGACAGTGTGTGTCCTGTTACTGTGACCCGATTGATCATGAGCCCTGGCTAGTAGCACAGGGGAGATCTCTGTTTGGTTGACTGGTTTGCGTGTGTGACTGTCACCCGGGAGTCTGGGATTCGAATCCCGATTGGACCATTTTTTTTTATATCTGCCACAGATCTCTCTGAAGAATTCACAACATTGACGGCTTCAGCAACGCTGTGCCGCTCCGTGGATTTTCTCTTATTTGTTTTGCAAAAGCACATCCTTTCATTTCTCCACCTCACCCACAAGTACCTGAATTTCTGCTTCTGTGAAATTGTGCTTCCTTGATCTGCCTTGTTCTACGGCCGCCATCATCATTGGCGGAGCACTGCAACAGTCGGCTTATGTATATGCATGAGATCCACAAGGCACTTTGCATTGACTATTTATGGCAGTAAGTGGGTGTGGTGAGGGTGGGGTGTGACTAAAATGCAGCTGAGAAACATTCTCGTTATTCTCCGATTTATGAAGCGGAGATTGCGTGCAGCTGTGCGTACTCCATGTTTGATAGATCACAAACCTACTTGGCTTAAGTACATTTTTTTTTGCTGAGCTTAAGTACGGTTTTAGTAAGGATTCTACTCAATGTTTGATAAATGAGACCCCTAGTCTTTAACTTCTCCAGAAGCTGGACACCTGCATCAAATCAGATAATCTCTGACTGGTGGGCAGCAGCAGCGGCACACAGGGTGGGATAGTGAGCCTGGGGAGTGTTTACTCACCCAAACTTCCCTGTAAAACATCAGGGACTTTAGATTTTCTCAAACACATCCATAAATGTGTGTATGGGGGGTGGCGTGTTTGATGTTTTCACTTGTAAGAAAACTGCAAAAACAAACGCCTCCTCATGTGAGGACTCGGATATGGACCCAACAGTTGTTTAAAAGAACACACACTTTAAACCACACACACATGCAAGTCTTGTGAAAGTAGGAAGCGGTTTTGAGTGGCCCAACTTCCGTCCAGGCTAGGGATGGATTTGCAAATCATCATTGAAGTCTTAAAAGCACAAAATATTTTTATCTAATCAACAGCCAGATTTTTTTTAAATGACCATAAACAGTACATTCTGATCCATTAATGAAATTTACTGTAAAAAAAAGGAGAATATATCATCCACACACTGATTTAGCAGCAAAGCAGTGAAAAAGAAAAGGGGCTTTTTTATTTGATAATATCACTGATTACATCAGATACATCTCTCAGTTTTCCTCTTTAAAGCTGCACAACAATGAGGCAAAAATCCCTTTACTTAAAATGTAAAAGTAAAGTTTGTGCAGAAAGTTTCTCTGTAATTGATTGGTTTTACTCATTTATATGTTTGTAAATGAAATAAAATGGATCTATTTACAAACCATCCAGTCTTCTGCAAGCAGGGCTGCACTTTAAGAGGCAGGTGAAAGCACAAAAACAGGTTCTTTGAATGAAAAGTGCCAGTCTGTATTAACTAAAGAAGCCTGAAGGTAAATAACTAAAACATATGCTTTGCAACTTTCTAGCTTAAATGTTTCTTAAATGCACCTGCATGTCTGTGGGATTCAACAGAAATATAAAAGGTGTTGCAATCAGAGAGAGAGAGAGAGAGAGAGAGAGAGAGAGAGAGAGAGAGAGAGAGAGCAGAGAGAGAGAGAGAGAGAGAGAGAGAGAGAGAGAGAGAGAAAGAGAGAGAGAGAGAGAGAGTCACATGCTTGTTTGTCCCGGATGGAATCTGACCTCAGAGGCTGCTTTTCCACGGATACTCGATCCTGCGTAGCTGCCAAGCTTCACGGTCCAAACAAAAGCGAGAAAGGATGAAAGAACAAACTCACGGTGACTGTTTACAAGAGTATTGAACTTGGTAAAAACACTAAATCACAAGCCCACTTGGACCTGTGAGCATTTTTAGAAAGTTTTAATTAAAAGATTAATTTTACAACAAAGGAAGCATCCTGATTTGTATGTTTCTTTTAACTAAGCTACATTAAAACACTGAACCAGTAAATCTAAAATCTCAGTAATTTCCTGTAAATAGAGAGAACTATTTGTAAATCAGTGCACACTGTTTTCATAAAAAGATCCTTTTGAATACCCAGTAATGGACTGTAGATGTGACAGTTCCTAAAGGGATTCCTCACTGTTCTCCCCCCAGCGATCCAGCTCTTCCTGGAGTATCTAAGACCAACTTTGTTCCCAGTGAGTACTGGTTTGGTCTGTACTGGTGTCTGCTGTGGGCTGTGACCAGAAAACCACTAAAAACAAGCAACCAAGATGCATCCTAAACCACTTTCTTAACCACACTGTTCGACTTCTTTTAATGAGGAGGAGCAGCGACTATACTTTAAGCACCCCATCTCCAGGCCAGGCCACTCTACAAAGGAAGCTGGGATCTTTTGGTCATGATCCAAATCCCTTGGACTCAGGTGAGGGTTAGAACACGGACGGACCAGTAAATTGACAGATTTGTCTTTTGGCTCAGCTCCTTGATCATCACAACAGAAACCTTAGTTACCGCAGTCGAAACCTCGATCCCTCAACACATTTCTCTCATGAACAACACACCAAGAAGAGAGATTCTCACATCTCTTAATTTAAACTGAAGGTTTAAAATAATTTTCTGTTGTAGGCTTTTAACATTTAAAAAATGTTCTCATTAATTCTTCTACCCAAACACAATAGCTACATATCATTCTCCGTCACACCTGATCCAACAGCTGAGTGATCTCAACAGCTGGTCCAACCATGCAGGACGGTTGCCACAGAGGATCAGAATTATGCACCATAGTTTAAAGTTTAAACCAAGTTAACAAGATTAAACCATAAAAGTGTTTAAGCAGAAGGTGAAATTCATGCTTTTTGTCTAATATTTGCTCATTTATGTTGGTGCCATTGAGCCCTTTTATTTAACGTGTTGCTAATCTTATCAGTAAATTAAAGCTACTATAAAACTATACGATGAGAAACCTGGACTCAGATGTTTTTGAGAGGTTGTAACAGCCGTAAGTATGTGGTCTCTTTAAGACAGCCAAAGTCGTCTTATGATGTCACTACTAGCATGCGCCACTATACCCCGCTATTGCAAAACTTGGGAGAAGCGTGCTGCAGTTGAACACTTGGACTGAACTTTCTCTCTCTCACTCGAGTAACGTTACGGGTTGTATAAACACTGCTTGTTGCAGGTATGGCGTGATAGCAGCCGTTCAACCGGGCATTATATGGTTGTGGAAGAGTATGTGTGTGTTTATTAAAGGACAGACTTTGTGGGATTCCCCAGAACCTGAGTGGTCGTGAGTCATTCCCTGTCCGGTAAAGTGTTTCTGCCACTCCCGCTCCGCCATCGAACACAAATAAGACGTTACAAGGTGTAAGCCAAATTCTGAGCAGATATTCAGATGTGAGCTGGGAAATCCCAGATGTTTTGCAGCTGTGACATCTGCAGCTGTGCTTGCTGGCTGTTCTTCAGAAAGCAGAACTTCTAAAGAAATGCAACCCTTGTTATCGCACCTGCGTTTCCTGTCAAGTAGAAACCAAGACCAAAGTGATGAAGCTATATTAAGAGGTTTATGCTAGTGTAACCCACTTTTATGGGACTTTTATTTTGAAGGTGCTGCTGACAGGATGTGATGTTTGAAAAGAGAGAAAAAAACAACAGAAGTTGGAGCGGAGTTGTTAATGGTGTTATTTAAAATAAAGCGACTCTGAGAGTTCACGGTTATCAACCTTTTCTTGAGCAACCACAATCCTCTATCTTCTCCCGTCTCTTTCTGGAAGGCTCGGTTACACTAGCATGCTAACAGCAAGCTTGTGGCAACATTTGATAAATAAAATGATAAAAGTGATCAATTAAAGTCAAATCAGATTGCTGCAGGGCTGCTAACTCTCACGCGATGAGTGTGAGACACAGGCATCTGACCCTCTTCATACGTCTCATGCAATACCTCAATCATCAGCAGGGCTCTGAGGAAGGCTACAGTGTTAGCCGAAACTTCTCAGCTTAAAAGGTAAATACATATCTTTACTACGCAATGGAATTGGATGGCTTACACAGAACAAATGTACAAAAGATAAACTTCTGTCCAATAACAAAACAGGCAATAAAAAATAAACCAAAGATTTACCCAAAAGAATGAGAAAAGAAAATTTTAACAGAGATGAAATGGTCTGCACATGGTGAGTCCTAGCCATGCATAAAACAGCTTATGGGTGTACTAGGAGTCAATTGAATGTTTAAAATGAGTTACATTTTGACTGAGTGCAAAAACTGACAAAAATAATAGAGTGGCATTTTGGAGAATTCAATTGCTGTGTCTTGCTGGTTGACTTTGTAAACGCTGCAATGCTTTAAATGCACAAGAAACACACACACACACACACACACACACACACACACTGGAATGAAGTCAGACCACAAGTTAAAAAATTAAAAAGCACCATTAAAACTTATATTTTACCATATCTGCAGTGTTTTTTAACCTTTTTTCATGTTCTTATTCGACATCAGTTTTCTTCCAGAGTTAAAAGTTGCTCAGTGTAACATCTAACTTTCATAACAAGAAACCTAAGGTGGCTTGAGCCATGTGATGACACAAAGGTTTCAGAAACACCACAGCACTTGTTTCTGTTTTTCTTTATGTTACTCTTTCTGACTCTGTTAAGAAATTACAGTTATTTTTCCTGATTTTGTGGATTTTAAAAGCAGAAGTCAGATGAAGGTGTCATGCTTCATCACTGACATCCCCATATAGTGTAAATCAGACAGAATCACAGCTAATCAGCTGTTGATGAAATCATAACTCTCTGAAGGTTTATCAGTGATCCTGTGACATTTTTTAAAAATACATTCATAGACACATTCTCTTTAGATGGTGGCATCCATCAGAGCTCATACTTTTCAGGCCGATGTTTCAACACAGCCTTCAACAGTTGAGTTAAAGCCTGTAAAATTGTCCTTCAGAGCTGCTGGAATGATCATCCTTGTGACTTCAACCACAGGGGTCATCTGGCTGAAGGCTAATTTCTGATTATCTTTCTTTGAAGCTCACTCACTCATTACATAGAAACAGGACCATTGGTTAAACAGCCGGAGCTCGTGGCACAACTCTAGCTTTGAAACTCCAACTTCACCTCATGAAGTCAAATGTTATTTATTAAATTTCTGTCATCATCCCTGTTATCGTGTGTCCTCCAGTTTGCATGGGGATTTTTCTTCCTGCACCTGAGTTTTGGAAACAAAGCAACTATTATTGGTAGCTTTCTTTGAAATGTAACATGAGATTGTCTCAACCGAGCGCATTCTTCTTGTTTCACAGAAATAAAAAACATGGTGTGGTCCTGTTGGATGTGTTTCAGATTTTGAGCTGCTCAGGCAAGCTTAAGTTTGAAACAGAACGGATCTGCCATAACCAAACTTTTCAAACTGCCCTGTGAATTTGTTCAAATATGATAAAAATATGATGAAAATAATGCATTGGTTACCCTTGGCACAGACTGTCATCAAGGTCCAGATAAGCACAAGGTCTTTGGTGCTTCCAGGACTTAATCTGATTTCTTCACAGTTACAGCAGAGAGCATGTGGTTTATTTCTAATGAAACAATGACTATAGTGTTGCAAAACTCCAAATTTTAATGTAAGTTTCATGTAGGCCTTTGAGTCATGATTGTATCAAGTAACTTAGATTTTTTACAGCTCACTTCACGTTGTTAAAAATTATACGTTTAATAGAAAAGTGTATTGTACAGTTTTTTTCTATTGTGATTTTTCAAATACAAAAGGTTTCAGATGCCTTGTTACACCTAAAGCATTAAAAAAAGCGCAAAATGTGTTTATTGAACAAAACTCGAGCTCAAACCAAGCATCAGTAAATTATGTTTGTTAAATCTTATAATGATTTGGGTTATTCTAATGTTTACACCTGCTTCATGCTAAAATAAATAAAACTGTTGGATCTTTGATGAATTGATCACAAAGGGAACCAACAAAAATTATTATGAAAATGTACTTCTAGCAACATTTCCTGCAAATTCTGTTTAAATGAGGGAACTGTTGAAGACACCAACAGCACCGACGTTTCAAAGTTGCAAACATTTTGAAAGTGCAAACAAAGGAGTACTGGTTGTTGCACAGTTATGTCTGAAAACTATCATTACACAAAGGCAAATATTCCCTAGGCGTTTTTTTAAAACCATAACTAAGGTTTTGGTTCAGATTTTTATTAAAAGCTCACAGTTACAAAAGGACAGAACAAGAGAAGCTGGTTTGGAAGAGTTGCAGGAGAAAGCGTTTTCTCCCCAAAGGTAACAGCACCATAACCTGGGTTTGTAAAGTTGCACCTGAATGAATAATTTGACTTTTGTCTTTTGGTCAAAAAAATTTTAAAAAAGCCTGAATGTTTAGCCACGATGCAAAAGACAGAGTACAACACGTCAACACAAACACCTAATAACAACTGTCAGCACGGGGGTGGAGGGGTGATGATGTGCAGCTAAAGAATCTAGGCCACTTGCAGACACTAATTTGACTACAAACTCGTCTGTATATCAAAATAAGGCCATCTGTCTGGCTGCTAAAGCTTGAACCAAATTGAGTCATACAAAATTATAATGAACCAAAGCACAAAAAACAAATGAGAAAGTAAAGAATCAAAGTATATGAATGACTCCCGCTATGCCCAAAGATAAGTCCACTGGAAAGGTTGTATGTGTGGAGAAGGGACTGAAAGAGTTGTGCTTAAAACGATTCCTGCAAAATACAGAAATAAAGCAACGTTGTAACGACAACTGAAAAAGTTCCACAAGTTCATTTAAAGTTTGAATTTTAAAGGGTGCATTTTTACTATTGTTAGCATTTACTCTAGTAATCTTCAAGTACTCTTTTTTACAGCACCTACACTCCTTATTCCTTGTTTTGTTTGGACTAATCACTCACAGACTTGCCCTGTATTTCACTCTACTGGCAGCCACACTTGATCTACAATAAAGTCTAATAATAACTGCAGACGTTTCCTGGTAAACATACAGGATGATACGATCAGAGAAAAAGGAAAGACTAAAAGTATGTTAAATGATCATCACCCTGACAACATACCTGGAAGGTTGACAGACATGTGTGGGGTTTCCCGCATAATGGAAAAATTGTGACAGTAAACATAAAGTGTGTAATCAAACCAGTCTATTTTAAGTAATATTGTTATGACTGCAGAGTCTGGAAAGTTTATAGTTCTGGTTTGGATGGCATATGATGTTGGTTGCAGAACACAGAATGTATGATTTTGTGGGAGTTTTTAAAAGGTTTCAGTGTTTATATGAAACAGATAATGTCAGAAACTACTAACCTGTCATGTGGGGTTCCTCAAGGCTATGTGTTAGGTTCAGTTCAGTTTATAAATGTATCATGTTGTGTTATATTAAACATCTCTTTCCACATTTATGATTTTACTTTTACATTAAGGGTTAAGACAATGGATTAACCTGGCTGCCTTTTAGACAGATGCCCTCACAAGCAAAACTAAAGTCACATTTGTCTTTCTTTAATATTTAGGTCCCTTCACTGGTGAGTCATTGTGAAATAACTGTTCAAATTTATAATTGTACATTCTTTTATTTTGACATTAAAGATGTAGGACTATACAGCATAATGAATTAGATGTTTTTTATTATCATTGTGTTGATGATGGACTCAGGCTGGGCCAGAGTCCCAAACTGACCAGCTGGACATTCCCGTCCATTGTTGTTGGTTAGAAGCACCTGCACACAGGACTTCAGGAAGAGCACTGCTGTCACAATATTCAAGTATAACATTACTGCTCAAGAGGTATCTTCAGTGACTACTCTTAAGGGTGAAAAAATAGCATTGGTTCACACGTATAAATATCTGGGTTTCTTGACTGATGATTCAGTCACCTTCAAACCTCATGTGGAGAATCTTGAGAACAAGCTGAAATTAAAACTGTGTTTTTATTTGAAACAAGTTGTGGTTTTCTTTTAGTGCAAAGATGCGACTTGTTGCAACATTTTTACCTGTGTTGGATTATGGAGATGTTTTGTACATGAATGCCTCTGCTAAATGTCTTCAGTCGCTTGACACTGTGTTTCATGCTGTTTTAAGGTTAATCACTAACCGAACCTCCTTGACTCATCATTGTGAGTTACTCTCAGGTGGGATGGCCTGCCTTGACCATCAGGAGGAAATCGCACTTTTACAGATTTATATACAAGGCAATACTCAGTCTGCTATCTTGCTACATTAGTTCCCTACTAAAGCTGAAAACCGCAGGTCACTATTCTCTTCGTCTGCAAGAGAATTTGTTGCTTTTTATCTCATTTGCACGTACTGAACTTGAAAAGACAGCTTTTGTCCATTTAGCACCATCGGCTTGGAATGAGTTGCAGACAAAATGGAAGATGACAGAACTTATTTCGCTGAATGATTTTAAATCTAAATTAAGAAATCTTGAGAGCACTTCATTGATTTGCAACTGTTTTACTTAGATTGCTGTACTTAGATTGTTTTACAGTTTTAAATGTACTTGTTCTATATGGTTTTATTTGTGTAAACTTTGTCTTGTATTGTTATGCGATGTTTGCTGCAGGACTCCCTTGAAAAAATTGACCTTTTCCTGGGTAAATAAAGGTTAAATAAAAAAATTGATTCATATCTTTAATAAAATATGCTTATGTTTGAAATAAAATACTTGTGAACAGCTGACTGTGCTCAGCGTTTTGCTGTTGTTTTGTAGAGAGCAGGCCAGCTTACAGGAAACTGTGTTTTTATCTCCCTCGACCGTTTGAAAGTTGGATGTCTGCTGCAAACATTCAATGTGTAAACATTTAACTTAGAGCCTGAAGAGCCTTGAGGTCAAACAAGGAACAAGGACGTCAAAGAGCAACATGCTGTGATAAAGGTTTCCATCACAATGGTTCACTTGGCAGGCTTCAGTGGAGTTTCCGTCTCTGCCTCAAACCATAACACAAACAGCTGTTTTCGTGTTCTTTACATGTCAGAGTTAAATAAAGGGTTTTGATTGAACCATGGTTTGTTTTTGAGAGATAAAACATTTTATTTCAAGTAGATTTTTGTATTTTTGCATACGTGAGCCCAGCCACTGATGAACAGATTGCTTCTGCTTTGGAATGTCATTCCTTTTCCTCTCTTTGAGCCAACAAACAGATCATTCTTCCTTGTGATTGCTGATAAAAAAAAAGTGCCTCAGTAAAACAGATCCTTCCTTCCTGCAAAATCTGTCACAAATAAAAAGGTGATTGTGCATTTGTCGCAGGATTTTCTGGGTACTAAAATGTTCATTCTGTTCCATGAACTTGACCAGATAGCTTAGGTGACATGGCATCACAAATGACATGGCATCATGACCTGCAGCACTTTCTGCTCAGCAGGTGAAAGGGTATCAGGTAAATCATGGACAGACAATCATGCAAAAGGTGAAAGTCATAAAAGGGCTTGCACATGTTTATGGTTATACAACAACAGCAGTTAGCATTTATGCTGCTGTGAATCATTTACTGAATGACAACCACACTGCTAATTACCACTTTATTACGTAAAGCCTTCCCGCACAGATAGAAGCATCACAGATTTTCAGGAACGGCATTTCCTTCATTTTTTCTCAGCAAGACGTACACGTTTCTTCCTGGAGCTGATAGGGGAAAAATCCTGCAGAGTGGGAGTTTCTTTCTGCAGTCTGACAGCAGTAACCACCAACTACAGGAAAAGTCATGCTCAAGCACCTTCCAGAGAAGCAATTCTAAAGATTTCCTTCATCAATGAAGAAGGAAACTAAGGGTTTATTCTGGCAGAGTGAAACTCAATAACTGTGTGCTGATGTGGGGAGATAACATAAAGTAAAAGGACAAAGAAACTGAGAAAAACGAGGAGCTAATGAGAAATAAACACAGGACAGTTTGTTTTGGGTCTTGAAAAGCAGAAACCTGATCCTGAACTGGAATCACCCAAAGAACATTAAAACGAGTTCAATAGAATAAAGGATTATGGAGCAACATGCAAATATAAATGAATATAAAACTGACATAAACAAGAAAAAATCTCCAACAGTGACAGAATAAATACCCGCCAGTTTACAAATGCCTCCTTCTTCTACTTCTTAATATTATTTATTTATTACATTTTTAATCAGTTGAGAGCTTTTTGATGTCATTAAATAAGACACGTTGTGACATTTTTCTTAAGCTATAACCGTTTTATGGTTGATACAAACATGTTTGTAAAGTTATTTGCACTAAATCCTATCACATAAACATTTTAGCAGTTTTGTTACTGACATTTTCAGTATTGTTTTATTTCAACGGAGAGTCAGGTTTAAAAGTTAAGAATTTATTACTACCAATTTAAAGATGACAATTTAAAAGACAATTCATAAATGAAAATTTATAAAAGCTTTGATATTAAAACTTGGTATTAAAGCAACCTGTGTCTGGATGAAAACTAAAATTGAAGTGTGTGTGCGTTGGATGTGTGAATGTAAGTCTCAGAAGGTTTCTATCTCAGAGAGAGAAAAACGCATTCTGGGTGAAAGAGTTTGGTTTGCAGCTAACTAAATTATTTCTTAAAAGAAACAGGCATTCCAGACGCAATCTATCGGAAGTGTCTACCTCACCCAGTTAGGAGACCCCCTTTGGATCCAAGATGTCAGGTGGGATGATGAACCCCCAAGCACGAGGTGGGTAGAAGAACTGTAGTGTGACTAGGGTTGTCACGGTATGAAAATTTAACCTCACGGTTATTGTGACCGCGGTATTTTTTAAACGGTGTTGCATATGTTCAGAAAGCATTGATAGTCCTGTTCTACACAAACTGAAATAGTTTTGAAAAGGTTTAACA
>SSNQ01033235.1:11128-13628 GCA_006942095.1 Nothobranchius kuhntae | reverse complement strand
CGCTCAGTCTGTCGCTGTCCTCGTGCCCTTGGGCAAGCCACTTAACCCCCCCCCCCGGCCGCTGGTGGTGGTCGGAGGGGCCGGCGGCGCCAGCGCTCGGCAGCCTCCCCCCTCAGTGCGCCCCAAGGCGGCTGTGGCTCGACCGTAGCTGGTCCCCACCGGGGCGTCTGACCGTGTTGTAACGCACCTTGGGGGGTTTACATGATTTTAATGAGTTCAGCTGACTCAAATGATTCCAGAGCTGCTGACCTTCCAGGAGGTCAGAGGTCGACGTTCCGAGAAAACCCTGCAGCTCCGTCTCAGTTTATTGAAGAAAAAACCAAACATATATTTTATATATTTATATATAATCTCAAACTTTAAAATAATTACTAAATAATACAAATATCTGACAAGATTTCATTATTTTTTAACCGAATTTTGGATCAAATTAATGAAAAGGAATAAATATTTATTTACTGATGATGCAAGAGAACCGGCCTCGTGGTTCCTGATGATTCCGACAGACGAATCCTAATAAATCCTAAAGAGGAATAAAAAGAGTTTCAAACTGAAATTCCCTCTTTTTCTTTATTTATTCCTGAATCTGATGGAAAACTCCAGGAAACGAAGCAGAGGCCGAATCCTAAGGACTCGGGCAGATGTCACTGATTAGAAAACCTAATAATACTGGTAATCAGATTTAGCCCCGCCCCCTTCTCCACCTTCTGGATCTCATCAGAACTTTGTTCTAAGCCCAGAACCACACGTGCAACAGCTGATCCGACAGTGCCACGCCTCTGAGTCCTGATGACGCTGCGTTTTAGCTGAATCTTTCCCAATCGGACCAAAACCAGGAAATTTATCAGAAGTAAATAAAACTGTTTGTTTATCACGCGAGCTGAGACCTGCAGGTCAGCTGGGATCTTATTCAGTCTGAGAAACGCTCCCGCTTCCTCCAGATCCGCGACTCCGTCTGCAAGCTGGGATCGGGACAATCCCAACATCTCTGTAATGTTCCGTTAACTCTAATGGGTGGAAATCGGAACAGACGTCTTTGTGTTAAACGACAGTAAATCCAGTTTAAATGTCAAACTCATAAAGTCTTCCCAGAAGTACTTCTGCTCTTGGAAAGATGGAGTTGGAACACGGAGCTCAGATCCCTTCTCTGCCAACATTCCCATCAACACTTAAGGCCACATCCCAACCAGAGGAACATAAATGGAAAAGCCTCCGGAGCGTTTCTCTTCAGGACAATCGTTTCTGTGTTCGAGCTTCTGGACTCAAGCTGGAAAAGTCTGGGATCATGGATGCTGCCAGCAGGAATAAAAATATACTCCAGGGTTTGGGAAAATGTGTGATTTTGGTGCTGCTGGGATAAATAAAGCATTCCGACGGCGGAGGAGCATCAGGCGCACATAGCTGAGATGTTTGTGGGCGTCTGAGCTGCACCCAGTTCCCGATCCCTTCAATAAAACTCCATGTTTGTTTCTGTGAAGCAAATTAATGTGAAACAGACTCGATGATGGAGGGAAGCATAGAAATCCAGGTCCGCTGAGCGGGAAAACCACACCCCCGTCAGGGCCAGATGAGGTTCCTATCAGGAGAACGAGGAGCTGCCAGATCTCTGGAGTTTTACAGCCTGTCAGTGACTCCGGAATGATAAGTGGAGGAATGCTGGTGAACATCCCTGAAGAGCAGCGAATTAACTCCTGATGCTTCGATACAGAACCAGGTCCGTCAGGTCGATACAGAACCAGGTCCGTCAGGTCGATACAGGATCAGGTCCGTCAGGTCGATACAGAACCAGGTCCGTCAGGTCGATACAGAACCAGGTCCGTCAGGTCGATACAGAACCAGGTCCGTCAGGTCGATACAGAACCAGGTCCGTCAGGTCGATACAGGACCAGGTCCGTCAGGTCGATACAGAACCAGGTCCGTCAGGTCGATACAGAACCAGGTCCGTCAGGTCGATACAGAACCAGGTCCGTCAGGTCGATACAGGATCAGGTCCGTCAGGTCGATACAGAACCAGGTCCGTCAGGTCGATACAGGATCAGGTCCGTCAGGTCGATACAGAACCAGGTCCGTCAGGTCGATACAGGATATAGATATATCAAACCAGGGGCGTGCATCTATAGATATAGATGTAGATATACATTTTACTTCTGTAAATTTTCTATTTTCTAACGGGGGAACGATATTTTAGGTGTTGTGTGAAAATAAGTCCAGGACTACAAACGCTTCACCAGAGTGACGTCATCGAACCAGACACGGAGAAACCGAGGGAAAAGGCTGGAAGCTCAGCAAACTTCCCACAGGAGGAAAGAACCACCAGGAATCTGGTCATGTGGTGAGTAGCAGCTACGCTAGGGGGGAGGAGCCTATGTGGTGACGTCACATATGCAACGTTCTGATTCCTGGCGTGTAGTCATGCTAATTACGAACTTTTACAAGCTGATAAATCTAAAAGTCCGTGACTGGCGTGGTGGAAACCCCATCAGTACTTTTCATTTACGTT
>SSNQ01033235.1:3628-6128 GCA_006942095.1 Nothobranchius kuhntae | reverse complement strand
GATGGAACAAAACTTTGGGTGCAGAATGAAACAAATGTGTGAAAACTGGACTTTCTGGAGGAAAGTCATGAGCTGAACTTTTAAAATCTTTTATTCTCACAAAACCGAGCAGAACCCAGATGGGTCGGGGTCCGATCCACACAAACACTCATCAGAACCATCCTGTTTACTTTGCTGCTCTGCCCAAACAGTCCTGGTCCTGACCCGTCCAGGCTCAGGACAGCACGTGGATGAAGCTCTGCTGTTACCGTGGCGATGCAGCATCCTACCCCAGCGCAGACGCATTCAGCGTGCCGCATGCAGCAGCATCAGCACCTCTCAGAACCTCTGATGGACCAAAACCAGCAGCATATCAGTCAGAACACACACACACACACACACACACACACACACACACACACACACACACACACACACACACACACACACACGGCGGTCCTGACTCGGGAAGCGGATGAAAGTACCTTTAAGGGAGCTGATTTCATTCTGGATGGAGCGAGCCGGATCCATGCTGCGGACGGGAATGTCTCTGCTGCCGACCAGATCGGTCCAACTCTCCCTCTGCTCCGAACTCGCTCACCTCCTCCCCCTCCCTCCCCCGCTGCTCCAACACAAGCAGTCAGCAGAGAGGGTGGGTGAAGGCTGCACCTCCTCCAACACCTGCCCCTCCCTGATGCTGCCTCACAGGGTGGAGCTGCTCCATCACGCCAAAGTCCTGTCATCACCCAGATGCATGATGGGAGATAATCTGATTATCTTGATCCTCCTGTCTTTAAATCCAATTTGTGTTCATGTTTATAAATAATAAAGTTCAGAATGAAAAACAAGACGACTATAAATTCATAGATAAATGATAATTTTAATACTTCTAATAATAGTAAATTCTGTATTTTTAGGTTATTTTTATTTTCATGTAAACTCTGTTCCTGCTTTTATTGAACACACACACACACACACACACACACACACACACACACACACACACACACACACACACACACCTTAATTGTTATTTTAATACGATTTTAATCGATTTTATACGATGAGCACATAAAAATGTTTTATTATAAGAAATGAGATGTGGGATCATCACTAAGGGAAGGTTTTCCCATCATGCTCCTGACCAGCTTCAGTTTCATCCCACAACAGGAAAATCACCCCAAACCTGCAGCATTCCCGGTCGGGTCATAACAAAGTCTTTGAAAAAAATGAGACCCAACTCCTTCCAGCTTGACACTCATTCTTAAGGGGTTGGATTGGAGGTTAAACCACCAAATAGTTCCCGAGAACAACCACAGCTGCAGCTCCCCACTCCCAAAGGGACGGGTCAAATGCTGCGTTACAACACCACACTATGCTACACCACACTATACTACACCACACTATGCTACACCACACTATACTACACCACACTATGCTACACCACACTATACTACACCACACTATGCTACACCACACTATACTACACCACACTATGCTACACCACACTATGCTACACCACACTATACTACACCACACTATGCTACACCACACTATACTACACCACACTATACTACACCACACTATACTACACCACACTATGCTACACCACACTATGCTACACCACACTATACTACACCACACTGTGCTACACCACACTATACTACACCACACTATACTACACCACACTGTGCTACACCACACTATACTACACCACACTATGCTACACCACACTATGCAACACCACACTATACTACACCACACTTTACTGCACCACACTATACTACACATCACTATGCTACACCACACTATACTACACCACACTATGCTACACCACACTATACTACACCAAACTATATTACACAACACTTTACTGCACCACACTATACTTCACATTGCTATACTGCACCGCACTATATTACACCACACTATATTACACCACACTTTACTATACCACACTGTACTGCACCACACTATACTGCTCCACACTAAATTGCACCACACTATACTATACCACACTATACTACACCACACCACACTATACTACACCACACTATATTATACCACACTTTACTATGCCACACTGTACTGCACCACACCATACTGCACCTCACTATACTGCACCAAATTATATCCAACCACACTTTACTATACCACACTATACTACACCCCACCACACTATACTACACCACAGCATGCTACACCACACTATGCTACACCACACTATGCAACACCACACTATGCTACACCACACTATACTACACCAGACTTTACTGCACCACACTATACTACACATCACTATGCTACACCACACTATACTACACCACACTATACTACACCACACTATGCTACATCACACTATGCTACACCACACTATGCTACACCACACTATGCTACACCACACTATACTGCACCTCACTATATTACACAACACTTTACTACACCACACTTTACTGCACCACACTATACTCTTTACTGCACCACACTATACTGCACCTCACTATATTGCACCTACTCACGC
>SSNQ01033234.1:0-15359 GCA_006942095.1 Nothobranchius kuhntae | reverse complement strand
CCAATCCAGTTGGTGGCAGTAATGCACCAAATTGTTGTTTGCCAAGTGCCATAAGACCACAAATAAGAATAAGAAGAGAGGCGGGAGCATTCGTAACAAACTCAAAGCGATAGTCAAAACATTAAGCATGACATGAAGTTATCCTAGTGGCTCCAATAAGAGAAAGAAGCAGCATGCTTCATAAAAGCTTTTATCTTCACTTCTGAAAGTGACGTTGTTTTTCGATGTAAACATCAAAAGGAAGCAGAAAGGAAAGACAATGGAAAATGTTTAATGGGAGGAAAACAGACCAAAATGGAAAATAAAATAAAAAATAACTAAGGCTAAAGCACAGGAGCGCTGACAGAAAAAAGAAAGCAGAGCAAATATTGAAAGCACTCAAAGGGAGGGAAATACAGGAAAAAAAGAGGAGGACTAATAAAAAGGGAAAATAACTCATGTCAGAAGAGGGGAGAGTTTCGCAAATCCAGTTAAAGGCAAGATTGTCGAAAATTTAGTGTAAGGGGCCCCATGTCTGTGTTCGCCTTGGGCCCCCAAATTGCTAAATCCGCCCCTGCTGAAGAAGCCTGGCCTTGACACCTCTGTTCTGAGTAATTTTCGCCCGATCTCCAAGCTTCCATTTCTATCAAAACTACTAGTGCGTGCTGTTTTTAACCAAATTATTTCTTATCTTGATGATCATTGTTTAATGGATCCCTTCCAGTCAGGCTTCCAATCCCTCCATAGCACTGAGTCAGCTCATCTTCGTGTTTTTAATGACATTTTATTAACCCTTGACTCTGGTTCTAATGTATTGCTGGTTTTGTTGGATGTATCGGCTGCTTTCGACACGGTTATCACGCTATTCTGCTGACTCAGCTGAACCAGCTGGTCGGCATTCAGGGGACTGCCTTAGATTGGTTTAGGTTCCACTTCTGTGACCGCAGCTTTAATGTTATGATGGGTGGTGCTGCCTCCCCCTCTGCAGCTTTGACTTGTGGTGTTCCTCAGGGCTCTATTCTTGGACCCTTTTATTTAATTTATATATTTTGCCCCTGGGTGACATTTTTTAAAAACACCACATTGACAATCATTTATATGCAGACGATTGCCAATTATATGCCTCTGTGAAGCCTAATGACTCCTTACAGCCACTTGTTGAATGCTGCAATGATGTGAAGAGCCGGCTGTCAGAAAACTTTCTTTTGCTGAACGACGCCAAGACAGAGGCCATCATTTTCAGCCCTAATACTTCTCAAAATCCCCAACTGACCCTTCCTTTTATCACAAGTGGGTTGAAAACTCGTGTCACAAACTTAGGGGTTGTGATGGATGCTAAACTAAAAATAGACATTCATGTCAACCAGGTAGTTAAGACCTGTTTTTACCACCTGAGGCGTCTTTCTAAAGTTAAGCCCATTTTCAAAAGGCGTCATCTCCATTCAGTTGTCCATGCATTTATTACTTCCCGTCTCGACTGTTCTAATTCAGTGCTCTTTGGTATCTCCTCCTCCAGTCTCGCTCGACTTCAGCTTGTGCAGAACGCAGCAGCTCGTTTCTTGACTGGCACCAGGCAGCGAGAACACATCACACCGGTTTTAGCAAGTCTCAATTGGCTCCCCATCCATCTCTGGATAGAGTTTAAGATCCTGGTTTTTGTGTTTAAATCCCTCAATAACTTAGCACCTGGCTACTTGTCTGAGCTCATTCACCCTTATGTCCCTACAAGATCCCTTCGATCAGCCGACCAGCACCTCCTACATGTTCCTAGCTCCCGCTGTAAATCCTGCGGGGGGCGCGCCTTTTCAGTTTGTGCACCGAAGCTCTAGAACCACTTGCCCCTCCTGATCAGACTCTCTTCCTCTCTTTCCCTTTTTAAGTCTCATTTAAAAACTCACTTTTATTCGTTGGCTTTTAATTCAGTCTAACTTATTCTCTTTCTCCTTTTCTTTTTGAGTTGGATTACTCGATTTAAATGGTTTTAGTTTTTATTTTTGATTGTTTTTATTGTGTGTTTTTGTTCAGCACTTTGGTCGGCTCTCATGCCATGTTTAAATGTGCTATACAAATAAACTTGGTATGGTACGGGGATAAGCTTTAACAAATAAAGTTTTAAACCTAGTCTTATCCTGCCTTTCCACCAGACGTGAAAGTGTTGCAAAAAGGCTGTAAAATATACTCTGCAGCAATTAGTTATAGTTACAGTGGACAGGTTGCTTGCCAGCAGCAAAGTGTAACATTTTGGACGTGTTCCAAAAGAAATGGATGCTATCATTACTTTGTATTTTTTATGTACTATGTTTCCAAAACACGTCAAACTCCGCAGTTTTAATCGGGCCAGACAGGAAGTCAAAGCCAAAAGCAGAGAAAAACATCTGAAAACTTTCAAATTAAAAGTCACCGGCAGATAATTGTATGTCATTTCCTATTAAATTCTCATAGCCGAGGTACACAGAACAGAAAATAAGCCACAGACCTTTTTAGATACATACAGCCGTCTTTCTCCTTGCTTGTACCTTCCGAAATCACGTGTGGTGTTGCAATTCTCCTGTGATTTTGTGACCTCATGGGACCAGCTGTGTGATCTATTATTCTTGAGCCCATTTCTGTCATTAATTCATGTTTTTCCACCAAACTATTGAATATTTTCCAAAAACTTAAAAAACTGAGATAGTATTGACACTGGTCTATAAATTGTGAAATAATGCTTTCCACCTGTTGTATAGATTGGAACGACTTTAGAAACTTTAACTTTTAGTGGAAAACCCCTTTTTGAAGGGACAGGTAAAAATACATCTTGTTGGATTTACAATACCATCAATAACCATCTTTACAATTCAATTCAATTCAATTGAAAAATATTTTATTAATCTCAGAGGGAAATTGATTGCTGTTGTAGCTCAGAGTAATAACAATAATCAAGTCATCAAAGAGTTTTTGTATATTACAATGGCTGTTGGCAGGAAGGATCTCCAGTAGCGGTCAGTGTTGCAGCAAAACTGAAGAAGCCTCTGACTGAAGACACTCTTCCGTTGTCGGACAGTCTTGTGAAGAGAATGCTCAGGGTTGTCCATAATTTTCTTGATTCTCTGGAGAATCCTTCTTTGCATTATCTCCTCCAGTGGTTCCACAGTCGTCCCCAGAACAGAACCAGCCTTTTTTATTAGGCTGTTGAGCCTTTTCAGGTCCCTGCTTCTGATGCTACTACCCCAACAGAAGATGGCTGAAGAGATTACACTCTCAACAACAGACTTGTGCAGTGGCAGCTCCAGAATTTTTTTTCTGCAGGTGCTATGAAGGAGCTAGTCTTTTTATTGAGGGTGCTATGAAGGAAGTGGTCATGCGTACCCATTGTTCTCTAAAACACCTTCGACACTAGCAGATACACATGCGTGCACAAAACCTCTACAACACCTGAAACAATCATTAATATACATCATAAACATATGAACAATCGCTGAGTTTTCCATGAAGTCACAAACGCATACAGCCACACAGAAAACCATCTATAGTGTTGCAAGGTTAGCTAACGTTAGTGTTAGCATTTCCAGCGGCAAAACCCTCGACTGCTGCGGCGGTTGAGGGTTGACTCTCTTCATCCAGATCCGAAGGTTTTTGTGGGTCTGAGATCACTTCCAAAGATTCCTTCGTTTCTGACAGAATTTGTGAAAATTTGGGCAACAAAAACCGATCCATTTTACCACTAGCTCTACCTTTCACTCATTCGCAGGTGGAAAATTAGGTCAAAGGTTAACATTGTAGCATCATCAAGGTTCTCTAATTTGTGGCAAAGGTCACATTTACCCAGCTGGGTCAAGCTGGGTCAAACAGTACTTTTAAATCCACAGATTAATCAAGGAGCCATGATGTCTGGCAGAACATATCACCCATCTGCAGCTGTTCCATCCCAGGAGAAGGACACGTCAAGTTCAGGATGATAATAATTAAATGATATTAATAAAATATATTTGATTTTATTACTGTTTATGAAAATCATCATAAATGATCATTTGGTTCAGTATAAAGGTATTTTAATAACATTAAATGAATTTATGCCTTGGGTATAATAATGATTAAGATGATTATGGTTGATGACAGTAAAATATGTGTTCAGCAAAGAAGGTCAGTTTCACCTTATCCATCTAACACAGAGTCCAGATAAACGATAACTGCAACACATGTTTTTGAAGCATGACCAAGCTTTCTTGCTGAGAGAGTGGGAGTGTCCTGAGAGCTTTGTAAACTGTAACCATCACAGCTTCACGTTCAGTTCTTGAACCAACATCACGTAGGAATGGAACGGCCGTCCCTAAACCTCCACCTGCTGTTTTGTCAAGCCGACAAGAATAGCTAAGAATAAACGAAACTGCAACCAGCTAACGAAAACTCTACCCAGAGTTATTGATTTCTGAGTTAAGACGAAAAACTCCAACAGAGTTACGGACTTTGAGACGCCAATAGTTCATCAGTCGTGTGACCCACAGAGACAACCCAGGACTGATTTGGTCGCATGGAGGTCCTTCTGCCATGCTTGTGCCCGGAGGAAATCATCTCCACTTGACATCTCGGATCCGAAAGGGGGTCTTCGGAATTTGGGTGAGGTTGACACTAATCGACAGATGACGTTTGATGCTGTTCTCTCTAAATAACTCAGTTAGCCGCAAAACATCATTTCCATCCAGAACGCTTCCTCTCTGTCTGAAAGAAATCTTCTGATGAATCCATTCATGCATCCAGACTCGTATTTCCAATTTAGTTTCCATTCGGGCACAGGTTTGTTCTTTTACAACAAGTTTAATATCAAAGCTGTTAAAAAATGTCATTAAATTGCCATCCATGAATTGTCGTTTATAATTGTCGTTTCAAATCTTTAAATTTAAAATTGTTAGTAATAAAATTTCTTCATTTTTAAACTTGCCTCATTACTGAAACGAAACACAGAAAAGGTATAATATTTCTGGTTATTGAAAAGCAAAGATCCCTAGCTTCTGATTCAAAATAACTTTTGCTATAGAATTTAATTATCTAAATTAAACATTAATCCTTGGATTAAAATTAGACCAAACAGGTTGGTGTCTGAACATAGATCGACAATATAAGTATCCGGGATATTTATACACGATCTAAGCCTCATAGGTTAATCTGATTGGTCATTTTCAGAATCTAACAACTGATAGCAAACAGTGTTTATTCGAGTGTGTAGTTAACCTCTACAACATCATTTTCCTGTTTTGGTTTGTTTTTACTATCTATATGATAATTTACTGATAATTTTTGTTTTGTATGTTAAATATTATCAATTTAACATACGTTAAATTAAAATTAAATGTGTTCTAGTTCGCTTATTCAGGTGGACCAACAGGAGTCTCTCCAGAACCTTCATGATGCGGGATGTCAGGGCAACCGACCTGTAGTTGTCATTGACTGATGGGCGAGTTTTCTTTGGAAATGGAACAAGGTAGGATGTCTTCCACAGGACTGGAACCTTCTCCTGGGCCAGGCTGAGGTTGACGAGGTGCTGCAGAATCCCACAGAGCCGCTCTGCACAGGACTTCAGTACTCTGGGGCTGACACCATCTGGACCTGCAGCCTTGTTCCTGTTCAGTCTCTCCAGCTGCCTCTTCACCTGCCTTCTAGAGACAGATCGGCGGGAGGGGGAGGTAAATGGGGCAGCAGCATCTCCTGACTTGGTTGAAGACAGATTTATAGAACTAGAAGAGTCCATGACTGTGTTAGAGGAAAAAAGAGCTGACGTGTGACAGGAAAATGTTAGATCAGAGGAGGATAGGATGTTCTTCTTCCGGCTCTTGGAGAGTACAGACACTGTTTTCCTCCTCTCCTCCCTATCTTATCCCAAGGCTCTTTGTCTGTCTTTGAGTGTACAGTGCTTCTGCATTTTCTTTTCTGGAAACTGGAAATTATTAAAAATGGACCTGGTCAGTTGGTCTCTCAACACGATTGACAAAATTTTTTCAACGATGAGAATGGGAGAAGGGGCTCCTGGATGCCCATCTGGGACAGAGCCAGCTGGGCATAACATGGATTCCTGGAAACAGTGGAACTTGATCTGCCTCTTTCAACTATCTGTAGAGGATTCTGAAGACGTCCGGATATTCGTGGTGTTGGTGTCAGGTTTCTTGCTTTTTGGCCTGAGTGGTTACCTGGCTTACTGGAAAATTAATGAGCTGTCGAAGAATATTAGCTCAATCCCGGAGCTCAGGGATGGACTATACCGCGCTGTGAATGCACAAACTCATATAATTGTCGAGATGAGTCGTAAGTTTGGAACTTTGGCTGAGATTCACACTCTGGCACAGAAGGTGGATTCGATCAAGGAGAAAGTTGACAGATCAGCAGGGATTGGGATTGATTAATTACGCCATTATTGGATTAAGAGAGGTTGAGGACCAATGGAACTTTAAGACAGAGAGGAAATTCTCTCTTTCTGGCCCCAAAACAAGTTCTTATCTGAATCTGGTGCCCTTGAGCCTGTGAGGCTGAAGTGATTACTCCCCCTCAGAAGAAATGTGAAATGCTGCTGTCGCCATGGCAACTCTGTCTCCCTATCCCAGCCTGGGTGGGACTGCGACCGGTGAAGGCCATTGAATCTTTTCCAGGAGTCACTGTGCTTTCTAAACCCACCTACCTCCCTCCCCTGTCCAAATGGAGGTGACAAGCGCTGCTTATTGCGGCTGCATACCATGATGTGTGGAGAGTCCCCAACCCTACCTCCCCACCTAGTGGACACTTATGTTGTGTAATGTCTGAAGTCTGTTGCATTTCTTTCCGAGGTGTTTTTTTGCAGAGCAAAACTGCCCTCCCTGTGGAGGGTAACTCTGAAGTGCCTTTTTTTTCCTCCACCTGACTTAATCCTCATATATAAACCCTCTGATCTCTATTAAGGTAGCGCGACTTGGGTTGCAAATGACCACAGTCACCAATTCTTGTCATGTGTCTATGCCTATGTATGTATGTCTGATCTCAGAATTGTGTGTACTGAAACTCTAATTTCTCTCTGGGATTAATAAAGTATCTTTGAATTTGAATTGAATTGAACTGAATTGATTGGCTGGGGACAGGTGAGGAGGATGCTGGGTTTGTTCCTGAACTGAACCTATTGAAGAACTTGTTCAGTTCATTGGCTGTGTCCAGGCTGCCATCAGTGCAATCCTTCCTCTGCTTGAAGCCTGTGAGCTTCTTCATCCCTGACCAGACATCTCTGATATTGTCCTCTGTAGTTTGTTCTCCAACTTCTTCCTGTATGTCTCTGATCTTGATCTTCAGTTGCTTCTGTATACTCCTCAATAATTCCCTGTCTCCCTCCTTGAAGGCTCTTTTTTCTCATTTAGCAGATTCTTCAATTCACTGGTGATCCAGGGTTTGTTGTTAGCAAAGCATCTCACTGTTCTGGTGGGTATGATATTGTCCACACAGAAGTTTATATAGTCAGTGACACATCCAGTCATGGCACTGATGTCCTCTTCATATCCTTGGCAGAGAGTGATCCAATCTGTGGTCTCAAAACAACCCTGCAGGGCTTCTTCAGCGTCCTGTGACCGTTTTCTCACAGTTCTTCTTTTCACAGGTTGCCTCTGAACAATTCTGAGCAGAGAAAAACAAGATTGTGATCTGATTGTCCCAGTGGAGGTCTTGTTTTGGACATGTATGCATTCTTTACATTTGCATAACACAAATCCAATGCCTTGTTTTCTCTGGTGGAGCAGCTGACAAACTGTTGAAACATTGGAAGTGTAGCAGAGAGCGAGGCATGATTAAACTCACCAGATATAGCCACAAATGCATTGGGGTGCTGGGTTTGTAGTTTAGTGACAACGGAACTGATGGCATCACATGCACTTTCAGCAATGGCTGAAGGTGGAATATAAACGGTTGCCAAGACAACACTGGTGAACTCTCTTGGCAAATAATATGGGCGACAACTTACTACCAAGAGTTCAACATCTGGGCTGCAGAGACAACATTTCACTGAAACATAATCTGGATGGCACCATCTGTTGTTGACAAGCACTGCCACTCCACCTCCTTTTCTTTTCCTGCTCTTCTTCAGATCTCTGTCTGCTTGTACAGTCAGGAATCCTGGCAGAGAGAAGCTGGAATCAGGGGTATGGTCCTGCAGCCACTTCTCAGTGAAACACATAACACTACACTGCCAGTACTCTGGCGGAGTCCTTGAAAGGGCTTGGAGTTCATCAATCTTGTTGGCCAGTGATCTCACATTGCCCATTATGATCGATGGAAGAGACGGTTTGACTTTCCTTTTTCTCTGTCTCCGTTTTGCTCCCACTCTTCACCCACACTTCCTGCGTTTTAGCTCATTTGGGATATGGGGCTTCAGTTGAGGTATTATTTCAGACTTTTCAATGTTAATCAGCTCCTCCAGATTGTAAAGCAGCTTGTTGCCATGGTTGCGCATCATAACAAATAAGCAAACAAAAAGAAAAGCAAAATGTCCAAAAAACCTTGTTCCTCCCAAGAAACTAGAAGAAAAAATGTCTAAAAAATGGCTAAACCCACATATAGTCAACAGAGCCACTCCAACATGCAGCCACCCAGAGGAGCGCTGTTCCGTTACCATATCAATATCATTCCAATCTGTATTGGTTTTATTTTTAAATCCTGTAACCATGTCATAAATCTCCCTCTCCTCCTCTGCTCTTAAAAACATTGAATTTTTATTCCTTTCAATATTTTTCACCAGTGTCCCTTTCTATTCCATCAACCTTTATTTTCTCTGCCAATTTGAACCCTATAATTCCAAAAAGTCTAGTTCTTGTTCCTTTTACCCAGGGAAATAATTTTTCTTTATTGATTTTGAATTATACTGTTTAATACATTCCATATCCAAGTGGAACAGTTGCAAAATATGTGGCATTGATCAAACTACACATTTCAGAGTGGCCTTTTATTGTGGCCAGTCTACGGCACACCTGTGCAGATTTCATGCTGTCCACCTGTGAGGTGCGATGGATGATCTCAGCAAAGGAGAACTGCTCACTAACAGACTTAGAAAACTTTCAAATTAAAAGTCATCGGCAGATAATTGTACGTCTTTCCTATTAAATTCCCATAGCCGAGGTACGCGGAACAGAAAATAAGCCACAGACCTTTTAGATAGACCGTCTTTCTCCTTGCTCGTAACTTCCGAAATCATGTGTGGTGTTGCAATTCTCCTGTGATTTTGTGACCTCACGGGACCAGCTGTTTGGAATGCTTTTGCTCCCATTTCGCTTCAGAATCGTTCTTGTTTGGAAGGGAGCTCATGAGTCAAACCCCTCTATTTTGTTACACGCCACTTTAACATCTGGTGGAAAGAAGAGGTTAAAAGTAGACAAGGTGTCTGCCTCACGAACTAAAGCTGGCAGCTGGTTCCACAGGAGAGGAGCCTGATAATTAAAAGATCTGCCTCCCATCCTATGTTTAGATATTCTGGGAACCACCAGTAAACCTGCACTCTGAGAGGGAAGTGCTCTGTTAGGAACATATGAAAGAATCATATCACTAATGTATGATGGAGTTTGGTTATTAAGAGCTTTATAAGTGAGAAGGAGAATCCTAACATTATTCTGAATTTAACAGGAAGCCAATGTAGGGAAGCTTGAAATAAAAGTTAATGTCCCATTAGTCCCACACTGGTGAAATTCATCTCCACATTTGACCCATCCCTGTGGGTAGCGGTGAGTTGCAGCTGTGCTCAAGAATTATTTGGTGGTTTAACCTCCCAATCTAACCCATTAAAGCTGAGTCTCAAGTTCCCTTACCCAAGACATGCAAAATTAGCCACAGACAAGGGAAGGTTTAGGCAAAAGTTGTTTTAGAATCAAAAACGAGAACGTAGGGAGCGCTGTAAACAGTGAGCCAGCGATGTCCGGGCCCGATCTTGAGCAGGGCTCTGCAAAACAGAGAAGTGCCAGTGGCTGGAGAGGATTAGTGAGGATGATGGCAAAAGAGGAGGAGGGCTTACAGTTCCAGCAGAAGTAACAGGTTCAGAGGTGGAGGTCTGGTCAGAAGCAGTGGTCGGGCTCGATTGGAGATTCAGGTGTTTATGTTTATGTATTTAGCAGACGCTTTGTCCAAAGCCACTTACAAGTGATAATCGGCACGTTGCCCTTGAGGCTAACAATAACAACAACAACAACTTGACATCAGTCATGGAGAGGAGGGAACAAGGAGTAGACAGTAGAGAGGGGGGACAGGTGCAGGGAGGGTGCTAGTTTAGAAGATGCTCTTTGAAGAGCAGGGTCTTCAGGAGTTTCTTGAAAATTGAAAAGGAAGCCCCTGTTCTGGTCATTTTGGATTGAGATATTGTGCTGCATGGATGGTTTTGCTGGGATGACAAGTAGTTCAGTTTTAGAGAGGTTGAGTTGGAGATGGTGGGTTTTCATCCATTTTGATATGTCAGAGAGACAGTTTGATATTCGTGCAGAGACAGTGTGGTCGTCTGGTGGAAATGACAGATAGAGCTGGGTGTCGTCTGCATAGTAGTGGTAGGAGAAGCCATGTGATCGAATGATCTCACCCAGTGAGGTGGTGTATATGGCAAAGAGAAGAGTTTCTAGTACATAGCCCTGGGGGACTCCTGTGGCAAGATGGTGCACGGTAGAGGATTGTCCAAGCCAAGATACACTGAATGATCGTCCTGTGAGGTACGATTCAAACCAGGTGTGTGCTTTCTCTGTTATGCCCATGCTAGAGAGTGTGGACAAAAGGAAGCCATGGTTGACAGTGTCAAATTCAGCTGATAAGTCGAGCAGTATAAGCACTGAGGATTTGGCAGTCGCTCTAGCTTCTTTTAAAGATTCCGTCACTGCTAACAGAGCAGCTTCAGTGGAGTGGCCCTTTTTGAACCCAGATTGGTAGAGGTCAAGCAGACAGTTTTGTGAGAGGTATTCTGTGATCTGCTTGAAAGCCACCTTTTCATAGCCTGGCAAGCCAGACTAAATAAATGTATTATTTAGTCTGGCAACGCTCCATTGACGGCTCTCGGTTGTAGGGCGGGTTCTACCGTTGTCTTTCAAATGATCTCCGCAGTCCACTGGACAATGAATGTGACATACTCTTTGTTTCACTCTGTTGCATCATCCCACCCACCAGGCATATAGAGTGCCCTGATTGGCCCACAAAGCAGATAAAGCTCTGTGATTTGTTCACTAAGCAGATAGAGCACTATGACTGGCCCACCTTTATGGACCAATCACAGCTCTTTATGTGTTTGAAACCCTTCTAGAGAGCTGTGATTGGCCAGCCAGAGTCCTGGTAGGAGCTGCAGAGGTTCCAATGGAGCGTGCCTAGATGTACCCTAGGCAACGCTGGTGTAAATGACCACGTTAATATTTTGTAAAGTAGTTCATAAAGTTATGAGTGACTGTTATATTGTTAGAGCGGATGCTCTTACTTTGAAAGTCACAGAGCGACAAGGTGCCGTAAATCGAGTGACGTAAACTATATAGCCGAAGCGCGAGATCTAATGCACAGAGAGAAGGGGTGCTCTATGGTTAATGGACGGGAATGGGAAAAAGAACGGCTATTAAGGTGCAATACTGAGTTGAAAGCAGTTTCTTAGCACCTGGTTGATGAGGGAACAAGGTTTGTAACCAAGTTTGTCCTGTAGATATGCACTTTGTTGTTATACAGAGCATGTAGCTGCTAACCGCTGCTAAGCATAAAGGCTAAGTTTTTATACCCACTAGAGGGTGCTAACGTATCTTGTCATGTTTAGGCAGCGATGCAACGATTTCACTGTTATATGCAATAATTGGCAAGTTTCAGTGTTATTTGTTATGAAAGGTAAAGAGAATTAATTTGTGATTAATAAATAAGTCAAAAGGGTTTGATTTACTAATAGTCTTTTATTCTGTATGTTGTAGCTCTTACGGTGTGTTCACATGCACAGCGATTTAATAAAAGGATTGTGAACCATCAGTTTGAGAGACCATCTTTTCAACCGGGGATGCTACAGCTGGAGCGGCAGAGCTCCAGCGTCACGTGGAGATTAACAACGACACAGGTGGAGAGCGAGGGTGCAAAACCAGATGGACAGAGACACCAGAGAGCAGAAGTTTGTCTGCAACCTCTTTTATTAACTAAATAAAAGCCCCCGTCTAAAAATATACAACTAAAAAGTTTGAGTCCATAAAAGCAGTTTAAAACATGTCCTTCAAAAAGACCCCAAAAGATAGTTGGGCTCCTCCCAGATCCACAACGTCACGCGGAGGGAATTTCCAGGATGGGAAAAGCGGCGTCCCGGCTTCAGCGTCCGACTCCAGCAGTCTCTGGTCTCGCTCTCAGCAGGCACTCGTCTCAGGCGTGATCTCCCGGGGGCTCTCGCCGCTCCTCCCTGACAAGGACAGAACACTGGGGCAGAACTTTTGTCTGTGACGCAGTGCAATCTCTTTCTCGTAGGATCGGCCCATACGGCGTGTCACCCAGCATACAACAGAGGAAGCCGTTTACTCACGGATGCAGGCAGAGGTCCAACCTCTGCCCTGCTGTCATTCAAAGGCGTTGCTCCCACTCGTTGTCGCTGCACGCCAGGGATGAACCGGTCCTCCTGCGATCCAACACGTTCTGTGCTACGTCCACCTATATTAGTCCAGTCCCTCTGCCTTCTTGTTTCCTTTGTCTCTTTTTCCTCTCTCCTTCTGCAGTTCTGCAGCTTCTTCCCTTTATCAACCTGCTAACTATGCACACCTGGTGCGCTCTCCCAGTCACGCCCACCTCTTCAGGTGACTGTCATGTCAACAGTGGCAAAACAATCTAAACTAAACAGGCACATAAAACCAACAACACACGACAAAAATCATGCAATAACACAAAATTCCAACAATTAATAAAAGAATTTAAAGCAACAGAAAAACACACATTCCACTGTGTGACACCTAGACCAAACTTTGCAAAGCAAGAATTAGGTCTAGTTCACTAGGCAAATCTTTTCAATGATTTTGGACAGAAAAGGGAGGAGAGAGATAGGTTGGTAGTTCTCCACATGATTTGGAGGAAGAGATGTTTTTTTTAGCAGCGGTTTAACCTGAGCATACTTGAGAGAGGTGGGAAATGTACCGGATGTCAGTGAAGCGTTGATCACATGTGTGACTGCTGCAGCTACTGTAGGAGCAATAGCTTGGAGCAGCTTAGTCGGAATGGGGTCAAGTGGGCATGTAGTAGGGCGGCTGCACGTGAGAAGCTTGGACACACAGTTCTCAGTGACGGGGAAAAAGAGGAAAATGAAGCAGTAGGGCTTGAGATGGTTGGGCTAGAAGGAGTTTGTGGTGGTGAATGTTCAGGAGTGGCCAGTTGAGTAAACTGTTTGCTTATAGCTGCCACTTTGTCAGTGAAGAATGAGGCAAAGGTGTCAGCTGATAGATTGTTGGTAGAAGGTAGAGACGGAGGGTTGAGCAGAGTTTTGAACGTCGAACATAGTTTCTGAGAGTCAGTAGAGCTGAGAATTTTGTCAGTGTAGAAAGCTTTCTTTGCATCAGTGATGCTGGCAGAGAATGAGGACAGTAAATCATGAAATTTCAATTGATCACCAGGATCTTTTGTTTTCTGTTTGTTTGCTTTTGCAAGCGGAATTACTGCTCCTTGCGGAAGACCACAGACGAAGGACGAGGTTCAGAACGGGGGAAGTACTGCCGCCTACAGGTCTGACATGTCCTTAACAACGTATTTATCCGGGTACGTGTGGACAGAGTTTGTTTTTAAAACGCGGTGGTGTGGATGCAAGTTTTTGGAGGGGCGGATATTCGTTTTTAAAAAACCCGGCTACGTGTGGACTAGGCCTGAGTTGCCTGATGAGCCACTCTCCCATTTCCAGTGCGACTGGAGGTGCTGGTTGTGTTACTTCCTCCTGAAGTGCTTGCTCCAGTATTTTCATTAGGAGGATCACTTTAGAGACAGACACATTTTCCTCTGCTGATAGCTCCACAGTCACATCATAAAATGGAGACAACAAAGACATGCACCCTACAATAGTGAACTCATCTGAGGTTAAAAAGGGGGTGTCATGTTGCAAGCCAGCTAATGCTGCTCCTACAAGCTCCCTTAGCTCCAGCAAATGTTGTAGCATCAAATAAGTGCTGTTCCATCTGCATCTGCAATTGTGAAGTCACCAAGATAACATTTGTAAAAAATTACATTTACAAAATCTCAATACCAAACCTAATAGTATTACCCGAACTCTGTACATGAGTTATATCTCTGTATAGAGTTTGTAGTTAGTCACTTTAATTTATGTAGACAGGTAGGAGTTGGTTTTAGGAGCCTGGCATATCTTGGAAACAGGCCAGGGTTGGGAACCTCTATTGTACACTGTTGCTTACTGGGGCAGCAGGTTTAGGGCGGTGATGCAAAAAGACACGATTAACAAGGAATGAGAAAGACTGTCATTCACAGATAAAGACTCAAGACATTCATTCATAATGGAGATTGCAGCAGGTTTACTAAAAAAGTAAAAGAGTGAACCAGAGCTTTAGGGCTATTCTGGACTACACTCTCTACCTACCTGCTGGCCAAAAGGAGCACGTTCATGAGGCTCAGAGACCTCAAATGCACCTCTGAACAGGACCTATTTCCCTCCTGGATGGATGGAACGATGGATGGATGGATGAGATGTACTGTTAGAAACTGCATGGACCTTGTCTTTTTTGTGTGAGCCACTAAACTCTGTTAGTCTTTATCAGTCAAGTAGGAAAGGGTCATCAGAGGACACAGAGCCCTGGAAATACGTTTACAGTAGAATGAGCCTCCCAATGACATTCCTGAGTTTTACAGCAGAACTGCTTTAGTGCGTAACTTCCAGCTGACTGCTTTCTCACACAGACCTGGGCTTCCGTGATCATGTTAGAGGATGTTTTCAGAGACCTAAACAGAGCTTAAGACCAACAGCATCAGTATCTATCTATCTATCTATCTATCTATCTATCTATCTATCTATCTATCTATCTATCTATCTATCTATCTATCTATCTATCTATCTATCTATCTATCTATCTATCTATCTATCTATCTATCATCTATCTATCTATCTATCTATCTATCTATCTATCTATCTATCTATCTATCTATCTATCTATCTATCTATCTATCTATCTATCTATCTATCTATCTATCTATCTATCTATCTATCTATCTATCTATCTATCTATCTATCTATCTATCTATCTATTTATCTATCTATCTATCTATCTATCTATCTATCTATCTATCTATCTATCTATCTATCTATCTATCTATCTATCTATCTATCTATCTATCTATCTATCTATCTATCTATCTATCTATCTATCTATCTATCTATCTATCTATCTATCTATCTATCTATCTATTTTTTTCTTTTTTTCTATTTTTTTATCTTTTTTTTTTTT
>SSNQ01033233.1:0-15358 GCA_006942095.1 Nothobranchius kuhntae | reverse complement strand
GGGGGTTTTTTGTTCTGGTTGCAGTCGTTGTTCCACCTGCCCGTGTTCAGGAGGCTGGTTCTCAACTACCATCTGTCAGGGCGATTGCTGGAGAAGTGCAAGAGCCACACAGTGAGTAATGGTTAATAATAACGGGTTATTGCTTCAGTCATTTTCCTCACACAGCGTTTGGTTTCCAGTCTCCTTCCTGCAGGCTAAATGCTTTGTTCTAAAATAGTAGTCGTCACTCACGAGCTGAGTGACGGCACGAAGGCAGCGGGTGTGTTTAACTCTTCACTTTGTCACAGGACAAGAGGAACATTGCGTTCATGCAGGAGCTCCGCTGCCTCTTCGCCCTCATGGTGGGCTCCACGCGCCGCTTTGTGGATCCTTCTGCAGCCGTGGAGTTACTGCGAGATGCCTTCAGGACCAGTGAGGCTCAGCAGGTACTACGCACCAGCTAAGCTTTCGAATGATGTATAACAAACTCCACTTAGAAGAAGAAGAAGAAAAGATCATTTCTATAGTGCCTCTCAAGATAAAAACCATGAGGCGCTTCACAAAAACAAAAAATGTAAAAATATAAAAAAGAATTTAGAAAATGATTAAAAATATATTTAAAATGAGCAAAAAAGAGAGAATTGTTCTTTTTTATGTCCCAGTCAGTGCCTGTCTGAGGACACCTTGCTATCATGCTCAAGTCCACGGCACATTCTAGTTTCCACCGCAGCATGGAGCTGAATCCATCTGCTTCATGGACGGAGCAGGAACATCTCCTGAAGGAGAAGTTCACAAAAACAGCTCTACTTGGGCTCAACATTTTTAAATTGGAATGTTAATGAGATTTCAAGGGGGAAACTCACCTTTTGCATCCTTTTGTGCTGCCATGTGGGTCTCTGCATCTTTTAATATTCCAAATGTAGGGAAAATAAGTTCTATCAGTGTTTTGTTTTGGGAGTTGTTTGCCTAAAACAAGCTGTTTTAAAATGTCCCTATTTGTGATGTCACAAACAGGAAATTAGTATAGAACACCTTCTTACATGTAAGAGAGAGCTGCTGGAGGAACAGCGTCTCTACTCCAAGCCCCTCCAAGATATTGGAGCTTCTCAGCATATAGCAGTTTGAGCGGGGATGGGTGGGTGTGGCCAGCAACAGTTTGCTTTCTTAAACATTAAAAGAAAAAGATAAACAAGAAATGAATGTTCTTGATCAGAGAACAGTAAGATAAGGATTTAAAAGGAACAATTGAGGGATTAAACATTTCTTTGTTTTCAGGACGTCAGTGAGTTTTCCCACAAGCTGCTTGAGTGGTTAGAGGATGCATTTCAAATGGCCGCCAATGGAAAGTAAGTTCTTACTCGTTTTTCTTCTACAGACTGAATAAACCAAACATAAGAGCTAGTTGTGCTTTCAGGAATGCAGAAGACAAACAACACAATCCCATGGTGCAGCTGTTCTACGGCACCTTTGTGACAGAGAGAAGACATGAAGGTTGGAGCTTCATTTGCATTTTAATTTTCAGCCTCATGAATTTATTTTAATGGCTGCTCTGTGTGATCGGGTTCAGGTAAGTCGCTGTATAACATCGAGCAGTTCGGTCAGTATCCTCTGCAAGTCAACGGCTTCAACAACCTGGACGAGTGCCTTGAAGGAGCCATGGTCGAGAAGGAGATCGAGTCGCTGCACTCGGATCACAATGTGACATCGGGACGTGAGGTGACTGCTTCTCCACCATCAGATTATTTTACTTCATAACGAGTGGGTTGTCAGGAAAAGAAAGTCTTTGTTTTTCCTGCAGAGATGGTTTAAAAAGCTGCCGCCAGTCCTGACCTTTGAACTTTCTAGATTTGAGTTTAACACCCAACTCGGACGTCCTGAGAAGATACATAAGAAACTAGAGTTTCCACAAATCATCTATATGGACCGGTGAGTTTTGTAGTATAAATACAAAGTAGATCCACATTGGAATTGTTTATTTAGTGCTGATTAAGAACTAAATAAACAAATAAACAAATATTTTTATTTACCTGTTTTAGATTTGATACCTGCGGTCATTTTATTGATTTGTTTGAATCACTTTGGTTAAATGATTGATTTTCAAGATTCAACAGTTGGTTAGATTCAGTTCAAAATCAGAGATCTTGTGCATCCAGCGTTGATATTAGTGACGTTTTGGCTCATAAATAAGGCAGAAAGCATCTAGATGTTGACCATGAAAATTGCCCCAAAGGACTGGCAGCACACATTGGCCATCAGCTGTTCACCTATCGACCGATCTCTAGTGCCAACCAACAGAAATTAGCTTGCATTAGCTACACAAGCTAACTGAGGAATATAAATGAGAGCTTGGGATTTTTTGGCAGATATCTTCATAAAAACATCGAGCGGACCAACGAGAGGAGAGGGGAAGTGAAAAAGCTGAAGGAGCAGCTTGCAGCCCTTCAACAGAAACTCGAGTGGTGAGTCATTTCATTAAAGCAAAAGTTGTCCTAAATCATGATTCAGGAGAATCAGAATAAGGAGGCCGGAGCTTGATGATCTAATTTAATTTTTTATTTTCTAAAGTTATAAAAACTACGGCTCTGGGCCTTTGAAGTATCCGCTGGCTGACATGCTTCAGTTTGTCCTGGAGTTTGCTTCCACCAAACCCACCAGCGTTTCCCCAGCTGAAGATCTGAGACGTTCCACATCTTCACCAAGTCCTGCCAGCTACCCAGTCAGCGATGACCTCTCCAAAGATAGCAGGTCTGCCGGCCAAAACAAATTTATATACCAGGTTAAAACAGAGATCTGGTGTTTTTTCCTCAGATGGCACCATCTAGAAGCTGAAGAAGTGTTTGCACCATGAAGCCCCTCTCCCTACTTCCTTGATTACAGCTAGAAACAATGCCTCGTGTTTGTGAACGTGCACCTCTAGCTTGTTTTACAGTCACTATTCATATTTAAGTGTGTATATTTTACTGTAACAGAGCATCCTTTGTACCTCTGTCGTTGTGTCCTTGGGCAAGACACTTAACCCACCTTGCCTGCTGGTGGTGGTCAGAGGGACCGGTGGCGCCAGTGCTCGGCAGCCTCGCCTCTGTCAGAGCGCCCCAGGGCAGCTGTGGCTACATCGTAGCTCATCCCCACCAGTGTGTGAATGTGTGTGTGAATGGGTGAATGACTGATTGTGTTGTAAAGCGCCTTGGGGGGTTCCAGGACTCTAGAAGGCGCTATATCAAATACAGGCCATCTACCATTTGTTCTGTGTAATCTGTCAAATTCCTAAACTTGTGAGCTTAGAGGTATAGCAGAGGATCGTTTTCTGCCGAGGATCATCTGAACCATTGATCCACGTAACTGTCAATAATTCTGGTGAAACATTTACGCAAGGTCGTCGTACATGCTCGTTGCTGGGCAGTTTTCACTTCCTGCGCATGCGCAAAGCAAAGGTTGGGCTCCCCACAGACGCCGTGTCGCCGGTTTTCTGCTCGACAGGTAAACTAAAGTTTGGCATGCTATTTGGAGAAATTCGTTTCAGATTACTGCTAGAAGAAGTTAGCTGCAAGGCTGGCAGCTACTTGTAAACAGAGCGGGCACGAGGATAACTGTGCGTCTCATGCACTTTTTTTTTTTAATGTGGAGAGGGCGGTTATTTCTTGAAACATCCTCTGCCATACCTTTAAAAGGTAAAACCAAATCTTTCCTATGCTGTGTTTAGAAAAGAACCAAGCAATGGAATGACTCAGAGCTGTTCCACTTTCCACCCTACTGGTTGAAAGTGGAATTACAACTGTCGTAAACAACCCTGCTTCAGTCTGCTGCAGCCAGAGGTGGAAAGTAACGAATTACATTTACTCACGTTACTGTAATTCAGTAGCTTTTTGTATATTTATACTTTCTAAGTCGTTTTTAAAATCTGTACTTTTACTTTTACTTGAGTACGTTTTTAAAAAAGAATTGTAATTCGCTACATTTTAAATCACATCTGTTACTGAGTAAAAATAAATTGTAGGCTTAATAAATTAAAAATATTACGTGTAGCAGCATCGGAACAGAAACACACCTGCATGGTGTACATTTTAGATAATGAGGACAAACAGCAATTTTAACCACAGTTTTGCTCAAAAACATCAGTTCAGTCCCTGTGATCCACTCGCTGTTGACCTCCTCTCTCCCTCCTCTCCTGTGGGTTGGAACCAGCACCTTCGCGCACCGGTGTGACATCATCAGAATTCTGCTCGGTTCGGTAGCCGGACTCGGTTCCGTGTTTGAAACGTGTTTCCCTACCGCTCTGCACGAAAGCGGCAAAATAAGGTTTAGCGCTCATAACAAGCGGCTTCTCAGTGCTTTGCTCATAAAACAGAAGACCTGCAGGCAAGGGCGGAAATCCCATTTCAATTTTGGGGGGGGGGCAATAAACAGTAAAACTTCAGAGAGTAATTTTTGGGGGGACATGAAAAAAAAGGCTCTCTACATACAACACTCAGGGTTTTCCTTACATAGGCAATTTTGGGAACGTTACTTTAAAAAAGTAATTAGTTATAGTTACTGATTACTTTGTCAAATAAGTAACTCAGTTACTAACTGAGTTACAAGATCATAAAAGTAACTAATTACCAACTAAAGTAACTACTTAGTTACTTTTTTCATTAAAGAATGCAAGAATTACTACAATAGTAAAATATAAATGACTAATGACTGGAACATAATAAAATGTAAGTCCAAATGTTTTTTATTAACCTGAATAATTTAAATAAATAAGCACTTAACAGGAGGAACTACTAATAGGAACATTACACTAATCTAGACTATTAAAAGGTCACTGTGTGATATTTAACAAAACCCCAATGAGAAAAAATGTATAACTGCAAATAGAAACACCTGTAAAGGTTCCCGAGCCTTTAAACGGTCTCTCAGTCTAGTTAAATTACAGAAATAAATGTAATTTTGCACAGTATTCTGATTTTTCCAGTTTCACATAATTGTGTGTTTTTAGTAGCATTTCTGTTGCTGCTAATCTAGTAATGGTTAAATAAATAAATAAATAAATAAAATCCTTTAAAATGACACTAGAAGAGGCACAAATCTGATGGAGGACTTACATTTACTAACGTGGGTCAGACCAACCACAGAAGAGCTGAAGCTGGGTGGTAAACACACACAGGTAGTTCTGATAACACCTGAGCTCTATGACGTCTGAGACTGATGCATCAGTGTTACAGCGGGACTAAAGACATGATCAGGAACAGGTTACAGCTGGATGATCTAGGAAGGTAGAAGATCAGGACGTCTGAGCGGTGGACAGGTGAGCGGACCTTCGGGACGTCCCGCTGTCACGCTAAGAAGGGCACGGCTGCAGATCCACACCTGCAGCCGTAGATATTCGTCACGTCTTCCTCGTTCTTTACGGCCGTGATGCTCTTAAACATCTGCCTCTTTAGCTCCTGATCAGCTGATGACCGCTTCAACACACCGCGCTGCTTAACGCACGCATTTCCTTATCAGTAACAGAAACGACGTTTTGATAAAAGAAGACGTCATTAATTAGTTTGCTCGTTACAGAAAGAAATATTTTTTATTAACGTGGTTATTTTAAACGGCGTTATTACCATCACTTGCTGTGTCTACGCTACATCATGCAGCGACTGAGACAGTGAGAACACTGAGGGTCTCCGCCCACCCGGCCAATCATCATCGTGTTTGTAAGTGCGTTACCGACACCTCTCTCCCTGGCTGCAGCTGAAGTGTGGCGGTCAGAAAGCCTCACACTGTTGCTCAACGTTTGTGTTGGCGACTGTCAAGCCTTTGAGTCGCCGAGCAGCTGAATAGGGGAATAATGTTGACACGCCCGCTGTTCCACTCCGAAGTCAAAGTTCCAGGTTAAAAATTCCTTTATTTGTTATTAAAGCCTTAAAATCCGTTGAAAACAGTGATAAACAAAAACATTCTAAGCTTGAGCGGTCAGCAAAAAAGTTGACTTCCCCCATCACCCACTCATTCTCCCATTCCATCACCAACACAGGTGATAGCAATCACTATTATTATTACCGACACCATGTGACCCAAGGCAACGCCTATCCACAACATTCCGGCCCCTAATTATTACATTCTCACAGTAATAATTACACATCTGACACCATAACTCATATGCTACATCACAACACAGACACCCAGTGAGACCACATATCATACTCAAAAGTCCAGCAAAGTTGTTTCTCATTTCCTCTCTTCCTTTCTTCTGTCTGCACACGGTCAGTCAGTCATAGGCCAGAGGTTACCAGCACTTAGCCTAAATATAGTCAGTCTGCGACGTACGTCTCATAACGAAATCAGTTCAAAGTTAGCCATGTCACATCGTGTCAAAAGTCACCGTCATGGGTCAGAGGTCTCCTGAAGAAGGCATATCTTTGTAACGGGTCTGCGCACATGGCTGGTTGGGGTCTTAATCCAGACCTGACGCACAAGCCCCTTTTCATCTGGTACAGCACCGGTGACCCTCCCAATGATCCAGGAACCACGAGGTGCAGAATCATCCACTATGAGGACCACATCTCCAGGAATAAAGTTACGTTTAATCCTTCCCCATTTCTGGCGCCGCTGAAGTTGTGGCAAGTATTCCTTAGTCCATCTTTTCCAAAACAGGTCAGATATATATTGAACTTGCCTCCATCGTTTGCGTACGTAGAGATCATCCCTCCGGAACAGACCAGGTGGTAAAGACGGGTTGGACTTGAGAAGAAGGAGATGATTTGGTGTTAAGGCTTCCAAATCATTTGGATCAGTGGATTCCAGCGTAATGGGTCTACTGTTGAGGATTGACTCCACTTCACAAAGAGCAGTTTGGAGCCCTTCCTCGTCCAAATGCTGCGTTTGGAGAGTGGAATTAAGGACCTTTCTGACAGAACGAATCAACCGCTCCCATGCTCCGCCGTGATGCGATCCAGTTGGGGGATTGAAGATCCATTTCACTCCCTTCAAGGACAGAGCATCAGAGATCTTTTGCTGATTCCACTCTTCCATAGCTCGTCTCAGCTCACGCTCTGCGCCCACAAAGTTAGTCCCATTGTCCGAGCGCAATTCTTGTACCTGACCTCGTCTTGCAATGAAACGTCGTAAGGCGTTAATGAAAGAGTCAGTGTCAAGAGATGAGGCAACCTCAATGTGTACTGCTCTAATCGCCAAACAAGTAAAAATAACACCATACCGCTTCACAAGACTTCTCCCACGCTTCACTTCAAATGGACCAAAATAGTCCACTCCAACAAAGTTAAATGGGGGTTTCTCAGGGGTCACTCTGCTTTCGGGCAACTCAGCCATCCGCTGCTGTCCTGCAGCTCCATGAAACCTTCTGCAGGTCACACACCTCGACATGATGCTTCGAATCAGAGTACCAGCACCAGGAATCCAATATTTCTGATGCAGCTTTGAGAGCATGTGGTTCCTTCCACCATGACCCACCTCCTTATGAACATGCTGTAGAATGAGATTGGAAATGTGAAGCTCTTTAGCGATTATGACAGGATGCTTGGAGTCTTCTGACATGACAGCCTTACTGAGACGTCCGCCAACCCGCAGCACACCATCCTCCAAAACAGGATTCAACTTATATATGTGACTGCTTCGTTTCACAGATTCTCCCCTTTGGAGACAAGAAATTTCTTCAGCGTAACTCTTCCTCTGACAGAACTTAATTATTTGCATCTCAGCATCCTCAATCTCTCCCAATGAAAGAAAGCCATGCCGGAAATCAACCTTATGTTGAGCATCTTCAGACTGAATTGGATCAGATGCAGACTGAAAACGTACCTTCCTGCGATGCAATAACAATATCTTGAACCTCAAAATCCAACCCATCACCCTGATGAGACGAGTCCAGGATGAGGCACGATGGATTAAAGGGGTCAGAGGATGATCATCACCGTGCACTTGTGAGACGTTGATGGCAGCAGACACCTTAACTTCAGGATCTTCACGTGGAAGTTCTTGCAAATTTCCTGGGTTAACAGGCCAATTGTTCTCTGGCTGTGTAAGAAATGCAGGGCCACATTTCCATTCAGTGCCACGCAAAAAGGTCTCAGCCTTCACGCCTCTGGAGGCAAGGTCCGCAGGGTTATGCGTGGTGTTCACATACCTCCATTGGGAGGCACTAGAAGCCTTGAGGATTTCTGACACTCTGTTTGCCACAAAAACACGGAACCTGGAAGACTCATTATTTATATATTTCAACACTGCAGTGCTGTCCGTCCAAAAGACAGAGTTTAGGAGAGGTAGTCTCAACTCCCTCTTCCACGTTCTATCCATGCGAACTGCTACCACTGCTGCCGTCAATTCCATGCGAGGGATGGTGACTGGTTTTAAAGGTGCCACCCTGGATTTTCCCATTATGAAGGAACTGTGCGTCTGTGAGCAACTGTTGTGCAGCAACAAGTAGGTAACAGCCCCATAGCCCTTCTCACTCGCATCTGCAAAGTGGTGCAACTGAGCAGTGGTTGTCTCTCCAAAATCAGGAGGTTTTAAACATCGTCCGATGCAGATATTGTTCAACAGATGCAATTCTTCTAACCAGCTTTTCCACTCTTCAGCAACTGCTGATGGTATAGCATCGTCCCATCCTATCCCCCTCTGGCACAGATCTTGAAGGATCCTCTTGGCTGTGAAGATAACAGGAGCAAGGAACCCCAGAGGGTCATAGAAGGAGCTTACTGTGGATAGGATCCCTCTCCGAGTCAATGGTCTGTTTGGGATGGATATGCAGAACTTAAATGCATCTGACTGCAGGCACCACTTCACTCCCAATGCTCGCTCAACAGGTAAAAGGTCACAATCGAGGTCTAGGTCCTTAACTTCATTTGCTCTTTCCTCCTCAGGTATGACTGCCAGAACACTGCGGCTATTGCTGATCCACTTTGTTAAGTGGAAACCACCCTTGGCGCAAATGTCTCTAAGGCCTGAGTAAAGATTGATGGCTTCTTCTTCAGAGCATATTGAAGCAAGGCAGTCATCTACATAAAAACTATACAGAATGGTGTCAGTCACCTGCTGGCTGAAGTATGCTTTGTTGTCCTCTGCACATTTCCGCAGGGCGTAGTTAGCACAGCTTGGAGAAGACGTTGCCCCAAACAAATGAACACCCATTCTGTACTCTTGCATGCTCTGATTGAGGTCACCACCAGGCCACCAAAGAAACCTCAAAAGGTCAGCATCTTCTTCTGGCACATGCACCTGGTGAAACATAGCCTCGATGTCAGACATCAAAACAATTGGCTCTTTTCTGAACCTCGTCAGTACGCCAACCAAGCCATTTGTTAAGTCAGGACCACTCAGGAGCTGCGCATTAAGGGAGACACCCTGGAATGATGCTGCACAGTCAAAGACGACCCGAATCTTCCCCTTGGTAGGATGGTAAACCCCATGGTGAGGGATATACCAAAGCTTCCCATCGCTGCGCTCCAATTCTGCGACTGGCACTCTCTTTGCATATCCTCTAGATATGAGATCTGTCATGAAAGCAGTGTAGTCTTTGTGAAAGTCTTTATCTCGGATGAGCCTTTTCTTCAAACCTAAGGCTCGTTGCTCAGCAATTGCACGGTTGTCAGGCATTCTTATGTCTCGGTCTTTCAGTGGCAGGGCAATGCTGTAGTGCCCATCCCTCAAGGTCACCGTCTTGCTGGCCAATTCCATGAACTTCATGTCTTCCTTTGACAGCCCCATCTGTTCATCATTGCTGCTCTCAGGAAAGTCTATCTTAAACTGCTGTTTCCATAGCTTGTCCAGTGTGACAGCAGAAAGTCTGTTGGCAGTAACTGTTGCCAGACATCCTGGCCTTCCACAGCATTCTTGATTAAGTAGCCCATTAACTGTCCAGCCCAGCACAGTCCTAATGGCAAAAGGTCCTTCACCTACACTCCGGATGACCTCCAAAGGTTCTAGAGCTCTGGGCATATTCATGCCAATCAAAAGCTCCACATTGGCCTTAATTTCTGGCAAATGAACATGCTTCAAATGTGGCCAGTCATCCAGGTCCTGTTGATTTGGGATGTTACCAAGATCTACAGGCATTTTATGCTGAGTGAAGAGGTTAGGCATATCACAGTACATGTCACTATCCAATCCAGCAACTTCAAGTTCAGGTACAATGAAACTGTCCACCACTTTCTCCTGTCCCATGGTGCGCAGGAGAATCTTTGTCCTCCTCCCGTCAATATTCAGCTTACCCATAAGACCCACTGTGCAAAAGGACGCTGAACTCCCTTGGTCCAGAAAGGCATACGTTTCCACTATTCTTTGACCTCTCTTGGATTTTACTTTAACTGGCACAATGGCAAGCTTACAGTCTTGTTCACCGGCCCCAGTAAGGCCACTAGTCTGGATCGTAACTGGAATGTTATCTGCCTCATTACCAGGTTTAACTTCACTCTTCTCTTTATGGTTTATATGGAGTATACTTGCATGTCTATGACCACAGATTTTACATGAAAGGCGTTTTCTGCATTCTTTGCTTATGTGCCCAGTACAGAAACAGCCGAAACAGATGCTGTTCTTTTTAAGAAAAGAAATCTTCTCATTATGAGGTTTCTTATCAAGCAGAGCACATGACTCCAGTGTGTGTCCGCCTTTGCAGAAAAAACAAACCTTCACAGTGCTGTGCCGATCTTTAGTCCATGTCTGATTCTGTCTCTCGACATCAGAGACTGTTGTAGCGAAGCTACTTCCTTTAGCTCTTAGGTGTGGAGAACGTTTCCCTCCATTGCTGCCCTTGGCTGAAAGATGTGTCGCTGGAACGTCACATAAATTTCCAAAGACAGGATCTATTGCAATTTTTACTTGACGCTCAAGGAAGGAAACAATGTCAGTGAATGCGGCTCTGCGATGTTGCCTCTCCTGAATGTCACATGCTACTGTTCGTCATTTGTCTTTTAACTTATATGGCAGTCTTCTAATCACAGCAAGCATATTGGCGGGTGTATTTAATTCAGAGAGATCGCTAATCTCTTCCATTGCATTGCAGCATCCACGTAAGAACAAACAATATGCCTGAAGAGCTTTTCCATCTTCTGATCTAATCAGTGGCCATGAGTGAACTTTGTTCAAATAAGCGGATGCAATCACATGTCCATTCCCGAAGTGCTCGTACAGCAGAGTCTTTGCCTTTACATATCCAGCACTTTCAGACATATTTTGACAGCTTTTAACAAGTTCATTGGGCTGCCCTTTGGTGTACTGTGCAAGATAATGCAGGCAGTCGCCAGCATCGCCAGTCTTTGCTTCTATGACCTGTTCAAACGAGCGCATGAAGGCTTGAAAATGTAAAGGGTCACCATCAAAGGTTTGAATCTCCCTTTTGGGCAGTGAAGAAAGACTCTGCTGATGGACCAACATACAAGTCAATTCATTTTGTTTTTCCATAATGGACAACAGATTTTCACTGGCTACTGGATGAGCAGCTTGTGGCTTAGGAAAAGGTGGAATTGATCGAAAAGCATCAGAAGGCCCCATAAGAGCGGGTGCAGGCTTTTCCCTTTTCATAGTCTGTTGCACTGTTTTTACTTGAAGCTCTGCATTACCAGTGATTGTGTTTCCCTTTGTAAGCATCTGTGGAACAAAAGTCTCTGCATCCGCATCAAGAATTCCATGGCTGTTTCTCTTTGTTTTCAAATATGATTCCATTCCATTAGATTTCTGTGAAGCGATGCTCCGCATAGTGGATCCAGTTCTCAGCACGTTAACCTTTGCAACAGTTGCAGCTATATCTGCTTCAAGCTGAAGTTGTTCTTTCTTTCTCCTCAATTGTTCCTCTTGCTCTTCCAGAGAGTGTTTTTCTTTTAGCATATGTTGACGTGCGAGCAAGGCAGCCATTTCAGCTTCCGCCCTGAGACGTGCAGAAGAAGTAGATGATACTCTTGAGCTCGACCTACTGCCTTGATTCGACACACTGTCGGATGGTAACACATCATCATTAACATCATTCTGGGGATTCTGGGAGATGACTGAGGTTCTTTTCCAGGGTGCTCTAACAACTCCATTTCTCCTCCCAGGGAAGTTTCCTGTAATTGTGCTTTGTCAAATGATGGCCTCCCCGAACGTTTATCAGTTTCAGAAAGCCATATCTTAACATCCTCCATAAACCCTTTATTGTATTTGGCGATGCTTGAGAACCATGTATTTTGTTCATTTTTCTCATCAAATGAGATTAGAGAAAGTAAAGATTCATGCAAAGCACTGGCATCCTCAAATAGGTGTGTTAACTCATCAAACTGTTTTTTGACTTGTGAATGATTTGTATCATCTTTCATTAGCTCTTTAAGAGACGTAATAACACTTTTCATTTTATTTACATGCCTTTTCCGATCTGTTTGGATGGTTTCAACTTTGTTTGCAAGGGCTTTCTCAGTGAGAGAAATTAATCTTTTATCCTTTTCAAATTTTCCAACAACAGATGCAGCCTGTGATCCATTCATTTTAAGCATTCAACATCAGCAGCATTCCATTTCCAAAACAAAGGCAACAGGAAATCCTTCAAACTCAGTTGAACGCCTGCAGATCCACAGCACACACATACACCATGTCCAAGAGCAAACGTAGCGGTGGGCGTGTTACAAAAACATCCTCGAATGATCGGAATCCACACTGCGTTCCAACAAGCAATACGCTGCACAAAACACAGTTTACATACCACCGTCGTCTCCTCCTTATCTGTCAGACCAACCGCTTTAAAGGGTGAAGTGGCAGCGGTGTGTGGGCTCGCGTCGGTGTTTATTCAGTGCAGATTGTGGGCAGCTCCATTGCCGTCGCACGCCGTCTTTTTTTTGCTGACAAATATTGGCGACTGTCAAGCCTTTGAGTCGCCGAGCAGCTGAATAGGGGAATAATGTTGACGCGCCCGCTGTTCCACTCCAAAGTCAAAGTTCCAGGTTAAAAAAACTCCTTTATTTGTTATCAAAGCCTTAAAATCCGTTGAAAACAGTGATAAATAAAAGAAACATTGTAAGCTTGAGTGGTCAGCAAGAAAGTTGACTTCCCCCATCACCCACTCATTCTCCCATTCCATCACCTGCACAGGTGATAGCAATCACTATTATTATTACCGACACCATGTGACCCAAGGCAACGCCTATCCACAACATCTAGTAAATCTAGATTTATACAATATAACAAAGTATCAGTTGGTACTAAATGGGAAATTGCATATAGCATGCATATATCAACTTTTAGAGTACTGGAATCCCCAAAGACACTACAACACAATAGTCCCTTAAGCCGGGCGTACACTGTGCGACTTTTTTGAGCCGATTTTCCACTCGTGTGAGAATCCACAAGATCGGGGTGAGTTTTGCGCCGAGCATTGTGTAGTGTACAGGGGGTTATGAGAGGCGATTAACACCACGTGACCAGCTACCGATCAGCAATCGTGAGCTTGCACGGACTTCTGGAGTGTTTAATACTTTGCTCGTCCCTCGTGAGGGTATCGCACTGTTGAAGCGGCGCTGCGAGCAGCTGCGACCCAAAAAGTATCAGAACCGCGCACGGCGCATGCGCAATCCTGCATCAACACCGCTCGCCGGCTATTTCCCTAATAACACACGTTGTTCGTTTTTGTTTCTACACGTTTTTTTACTCTCAAACATTGTCAAGAAAGCGTGTTTGTCGTGTTCATGTCAAATTAAACTGATCACAAAACACAGATTTACTTTCTTTATTTCGTTTTCCTCTTCCAACCCCCATAAATCCATGTGTGCCCTCCTGCAGCACTCCTGAAGGACAACAGGCAAAACAAGACAAAACAATTTGACGTGTTGTGTAAAAATAGCTATTTTTAGCATATTTTTAGGTCTGACGTGTTGCTACCAGACGTGCAGTGTGAGCACATGACTCGTGAGATCTGCCCTGCGAGGAAGTCGTACAGTTTGAGCTGAAGCTGAGTGCTACGAGTGGGAAAAGTCGCAGTGTCCGCCCAGCTTTAAAGAGCCCCCCACCCCGCCCACGTGCGCGGACGTACGTACGTAAGCGTGACGTCATCAAAGAGCTATCTCATCATTACTTTGTTGCGTCATCAGAAAGACCTCAGTGTGTTAAGGTCGTTGTACGAAACGGATCAGATCACCGCTCCCTACAGGAACTGCTTACAGAAGTCTGTCACCACTGCTTAAGTCATCAGTTAAAATGGCTTGTGAGCTGAATCTTACAGAGTTGAAGGCTAAATTAGACAAGAGTAAGGCGAACGAGATATTACTCACAGCCAAAATCAATGAACTGACATCAGAAGTTAAGAAGTTTCAAGAAGTTTTATCTGAAAAAGAAACTGGGTGGAAAAACCAGTTGGACTATTTAACAAAGAAAAATACCAGATTTCAAAGGGAACTAAGAAAGGAGAGAAGTCAGCGGTCTAATGCAGTGCTTCAGCTGACGGAGAGTACGGCAAAACTATAAGAAACCGAGAAATGCCTGGAGTCTTTGAAGAAGGAATACCAAAGGCTTGAAAAAGACTTGGAAAAGCAAACGTCAATCCAAAAGACCGTTGAGAAAAAACTAAACAATTCAGTGCAAACAAACACTGAATTAAAAGTACAAAATGAAGAGTTTTCTAAAGAAAATGAAAAACTTCAAGCTTTAAATAAGTCATTATTGAAAGAAAAGGATATATTGAAATGTTCACTGGCTAAAGAAATAATTAGAACAGCAAAATTGAATAAGAGATTTGCAAACTTAAAAGCTGAATATGAAGACGTGGAAACGACCATCAGGAACAAGTTGAAATTCCGTTAAATAATAGGATTAAAGACTTAATGGACCGCATCGACCAACTGAAAGCTGATGCAAAGAAAAAGTCTGCATATGTAACATGTTTAGAATCAGATAAGAAAAATTTACTATTAGAAAACATACAGCTGAAAAGGAAAAATGATGAATGGCCAGAGAAATACTCTGCAATTACTCAGGAAAATAAAAAGCTTGCTACAGAATTGGACAGCACACACATTCTTTTAGACAAAATGACTTAGAAATCCAAAATCTAAATCTTCGATTACGCAATGTTGTCGCTAAACTATGTGATCTAATGAGCTTTGAAAGAAAAGCGTCTGGACTTCTTTGAGTTGCTTGAAGACGTTTCACCTCTCATCCGAGAGGCTTCTTCAGTTCTAAGGTCAAATGGTGGAGTCCCAGATTTAAATCCAGAGGGAGTTTCCCCCCGAGGTTGGAACAAAAGACCCCCTGATGATCTTCTACATAAACACATTGAGGGTGGGTGTGGGTCCTATTCAGCCAGAGTTTCGGGTGAGCTCATTGTGAAGCCTGGCCCCACCCTATCATGTGAATTCCTGAGGTCAGATGGCCCAGGATATGCGTGGGCATTGAGGCATCTGGGAAGGGATCTCAAAACTGGATTATAGATGGCAGA
>SSNQ01033232.1:1613-15344 GCA_006942095.1 Nothobranchius kuhntae | reverse complement strand
CCACGCTCAGGACAATCCAGACTCTTCTCATGCATCGTTCCACAAATGTGGAATGACCTACCAAGCACTACCAGAACAGGGGCTTCCTTTTCAATTTTCAAGAAACTCCTGAAGACCCTGCTCTTCAGAGAGCATCTTCTAAACTAGCACCCCTCCCTGCACCCGTCCCCCCTCTCTACTGTCCACACCTTGTTCCCTCCTCTCCATGATTTATGTCAAGTTGTTGTTGTTATTGTTGTTGTTAGCCTCAAGGGCAACATGCCGATTATCACTTGTAAGTCGCTTTGGACAAAAGCGTCTGCTTAATACATATATATATATATATATATATGTTTGTTTTTAGCAGACGCTTTTGTACAATAAAGGTCAGGTGTTATTTATATGTATGTATGTATGTATACATACATAACAAGTCAGTTTTTGTCTGTTCTTTATTGAAAGCAGTTAATTAAGGAACAGCTTAAAATGGAACTTCAAATATATTTCCTGTAGCTTTCTAAACTTTAATAGTTATCGATATTGATCAATATGAATTTGTTTTATTGATATGCCTTTTTATGCCTATAATACCTATAATGCATTGTGTACCTGATACACCTGAATGGGTTTAATAACTTCAGACTAAACAGTTCTGTTGTTAGCATTAAACATTTCCCCTAAACTGACATTAGGTACAACTTTTCAGCTGGTTCTGTCTGGATATCAAATCTCTGGGTACTTGGAATCTGATAAGCAGCAACGCAGCAGATATCAAGGAACTGAAAGTTTCTCTCGAGTTTGCACATGAAGAGATAAATGATATAAAATCAGAAAATGCAGCCCTAAAGAAGCAGTGTGAAAAACACCAGATGGAGATAATGTCACTGAAGGAACGGGTGACTGATGCTGAACGCTACAAGTGGAGATGGAGCCTGCAACTCTACAGTTTACCTGAACAGGATAATGAGGTCATCAAACAAAGAGTTGCGGACATCAGTCAGAAGATTTCACCAGAAGTGGGAGCCAAAGCAGCGGAGGGAATCGACATCGCACACAGGCTGGGGAAACGAGCTGACGGCAAGAACCGCAGTATCATCATCCTGTTCGCCTTTCGCTCCGTGAGGGATGAGGTCTGGAGATCTGCAAAAAACAACGCTTACCTACGTGAGAAAAGACTACGGTTTGGAGAAGACTTGACTAAAGAAGAAAAAGAGAAGAGAGCTGCGCTGTGGCCCCTCTTCGAAAGGGCGCGCAAGGATGGGAGCAAAGCTTACTTTGTGGGAGTCAAAGGTTACATAAATGGTAAGGAAATCCACCAGGTACCTGAAAACTGAACTAAATCATTAAAAAAAAATACTGCGCATGGATTGGTCCTGGTTATCTGTATTTCACATCCTTTTTACACTGACTGTTAAGAGATATCTGGGTTAAGTTCTCAACAGTGATTTGTTAAACCAATATTCTATTCAATTCTCAAATTGTTTTAGACTATGTCTACATACTAGAATATCCTAAATGTTTCTTTACACATGTTCAAATAGTTAATTCTATGCTGGATGGTTTTCCAATGCAGTTCATCTGTTACACAAAAAGTTTTATATTACTATGTTAAAGGGTCATATACCTAATACAGGAGTCGTTTCATACAGTTGACATTTTTGGAAAATATTCTGGTAATTTCTCTTAAGTTTTATTTCTGGAGCTTACTTTAATATTGATAAACACCAGGGGTCTGCGAAATATTGTAAAAGGAAAAGCATTCTTGTTGTTCTGCAAGGAGGCAAAAACTGATTTAATTTTCTTCAAGAGACTCATTCTTGCTTAGAGGATGAAACATTCTGGAAAAACCAATGGGGGAAAGACATTTGGTTTTCTCATGGATCTGATAGGTCTGCTGGAGTCATTATATTAAAGGACAAATTTGATGGAAAGATTTTAGATAAAAGAATTGATGATAAAGGTCACTACATATTTCTGGCAATAGAGCTTCATGCACATATTTTCTTATTAGGGAACATTTATGGGTATAACTCAGACTCTGTTAACTGTTATTTATTAAATGAAACTGAAAATGTTATTCATTCTCTTACCTGTAAATACCCTTCAGCCAACATTATTTTGGGAGGAGATTTTAATATGGTATGGTCTCAAGAACTGGACAGACACCCCCCTAAATATTCAAAATGTAGAGATGAGGAAAACAAGCTTATCAAATTTAGCAAAAGATTCAACTTAATGGACATTTGGCGACATCATAACCCAACAGCGAAACAATACACATGGAATAATAAAGACCTATCGCGCTGTTCCCGAATTGACTTCTGGCTGGTCTCTGATAACCTTCATGAACAGGTCACTGAAGTGAAAATAAGTCCTACTATTATGACAGATCATAAAACAATTTTTATTAAATGTAGTCTGTCTCAACAGCATAATAAAAAACAATTTAACTATTGGAGATTTAATAATTCTTTATTGAATAATAGTAGCTTTATAGAAACTACAAAAAGACTTTTAAAACGATATTGGGAACAAGCAGTCTCGACAAATGAGTTTGGGAAACATTGGGAACTGTTCAAATATGAAGTTAGAAAACACGCCATTACTTTCAGCAAAGACTTAGCAAAAAAAAAAGAAAAGCTAGAATAGAATTTTTAATTAAATGTATATCGAACATCACCCTGAATCTTACTGATAATGAAAAATTATTACAGCTAAACTCCTTTCAATCTGATTTAGATGACATTTATAAGGAAAAGGCTAAAGGCGCATACATAAGATCAAGACTAAAATGGTTGGAAGAAGGAGGGAAAAACAGTAAATATTTTTTTAACATTGAAAAAAGAAACACTGAAAGAAGTACCCTAACTAAATTAAAAATAGGAAATGCCATAACAGACTATAATACTATATCCAAATTTGTGTCCAAATATTATACTAATCTGTACAAAATGGAAACATGTTCTGATTCATCCAATATATTTAATTTGCTTGAAGAGGTCAAAAAAGCAAGCACCACTCTCAGAGAAGAGTGTGATGAACCATTATCTATTGAGGAAGTAAAATGGGGAATTAAAAATCTTAAACTCAACAAATCACCTGGTAATGATGGCCTCACGGGTGAATTTTACCAAACGTTTACTGCAGAAACCTCAAAATTCCTTTTGGCTGTATATAATGAATCCCTAAATAATGAAGAATTACCTCACTCCTTGAAACAAGGTCTAATAACATTAATCCCAAAACCGAATCATTTATATTAATCAATTTCCCTCTGGGATTAATAAAGTATTTTTGAATTTGAATTTGAATAAAGGTGCTCTTATAATTGATAATTGGCGTGGCATTACATTATTAAACAACGATTACAAAATTCTTGCTTCAGTAATAGTCAAACGACTAAAATATGGAATTAATGACATTATCCATGAAGCCCAAAATGGCTTCTTACCTGGACGTCATATTTCTAACAATATTAGATTAGTTTTGGACTTGATTAATTATAATTATTTACTCTCTGGGGACCCAGTTATTCTTTTTTTAGACTTTCAAAAGGCATTTGACACAAATAACCATGAATTTATATTTGATACTTTAACCTTCTTAAGCTTTGGTATTTTTTCATCAAAGCAGTGAAAACACAACAATAGCTCAGTCAAACTCATGTGTGGCACATCTCAAAGATTTAACGTAGAAAAAGGGGTGCCCAGCCTCCCCTTATATCTTCTTGCTAGTAGCCCAAATATTAAACTATTTAATACTACAATCACCTTAGAAGGGAATACAAATTTTTGACAAAGAAATCAAAATCTCGCAACTAGCAGACGACACCACTTTGTTTCTGCAAAATATTGAACAAATACCCACAGCTTTATCTATAATATCTGAATTTTCAAAAATATCAGGATTAAATCTAAATATCAAAAAACGTGAAATTCTACCCCTAAAGGACAGCTGCCAATCTGAAATATGTAACATTCCTATTAAAACATAGTAACTTATTTAGGTATTAAGTTATCAAAAAATAACAGAGAAACTCCGGACTTAAATATGCTCCCAGTGACTCAGGCTATTAAAACTAAGTTTAATTGTTGGGTCTCCAGAGATTTATCCATATACGGTAGAGTTCTGCTAAGCAAGGCAGAGGGAATGTCTAGAGCAGCCTATGTTTTTTCAATCTTGGATATTCCCAAATCCATTTGCTCCCAACTCGATAAAATTCTTTATAATTTTATATGGAAAAACAAGCCTGACAAGGTAAAAAGATCTGTTCTCTCAAATCCAGTGGCTGAAGGGGGCCTTAATGTACTAACCTTTACCTCATTAAACCAAACTATAAAAATCAATTGGATTAAAAGATTCATTAAAAGCCCTAACAGCATGTGGAATATTGTCCCAGATAATCTATTTAATGCTGTTGGTGGACTTAACTTTCTGTTGATATGTCCTTTCTCAGTAGGAAAACTCCCAGTTAAATTAAGTAATTTTCATAAACACGCTTTATTATGTTGGAATCTTATCTTTAAACACAACTTCTCACCTCACAATTGTATTATTTGGAACAATACATATATTGTAAACAAAAATAAAACACTCTATCTACACAATTGGTCATTAAATAATGTAAACACTGTGAATAATCTACTAGATATTAATGGCGAAACATTATCCCACAAAGACTTCTTAGAAAAATATAATATTAATACTTCACAAGAAGAGTATAACATGGTAATTAAATCCATCCCTGCTTGTATTTTCTCTTTAGCACAGACCATACAATCAAACATTATCTTATCTGCAGCAGTCAGACCTCCAACTAATTCTGGGATTCCAATCACAGATAAGAAATGTAATAATTCTGTTATTAGAAAAGCAATTGATCCTGTCTCAACCCCGATATGTAAACACCGATGGACTTTGATGAATACAAAACTCTGGAACAGGATCTTTCTGCTACCTCACCAATATGTCATTGTGGATAAGATAAAAGAAGTTTTATTCAAAATTGTTCATAGATATTACCCGTCAAAAGCAAACATCTGTATTTTTTTCCAAATGTTTCTGACATCTGTACTTTTTGTGGTTGTAAGGGAGAAACTATTGAACATGTTTTTGTTGATTGCTTTCATGTAACTTTGTTTTGGTTCCATTTACAAAGATACATTTCCAGAAAGTTACAAAAAATGTTTCTTTAAGCAAATATGAAATACTTCTTATTGTTACTAACCCTCATTTATCATCCATTGAAAAATACATAATTAACTTAGTCATTATTTTAGCAAAATATTATTTACATAAAAAGATTTTTCAGAAAAGTATCCCCTCCTTCTATAATTTCAGAATTACAGACCTTATGAAATATTGAAACAGCATTGAAAAATTAAAAAAGAAGAACAATAAACTAACAAAGACCATCAACTTATTTCATCATTTCAACTTAGACACAGCAGACCCCTAAGTGTTATGTTTCTAAGTTATTTATGTTTTTGTCAGTTTTTTGTTCATTTCTTGTTTTTTTTGTTTAATAGTTTCCTAATGTTGCATGTATGTTATTGCAATTGTAAACAACTGTAAAATGTGATCCATGGATATATTGAATGTATTTTCTGAATGTATTGACAAGTTAATAAAACCTGTTTAAAAAAATCTCTGGGTACTTAGCTGTAGGGTTGGAGGCTAATGATGCTATCTGTAGCCGTTAGCCTAGCAGTGTGGCCACATTTAACACGGACTCTTATTGAACAACAAAAACCGTGTGTCAATGTCCTATCAACTCACCTCCACCTGCTGAACACTGCTTAGCTAGCTCAGTTCCTCATAATTCGCATGGCTAACACACAGCTAACAGCTACCTACAGGACAAAGTTGATTTGGAGTCCCGGAGGACCCTCGCGGACAGACGTTCTGCACGTTGTATGCAATCTCATCAGAGTTCCCGGTGAGATGGTTTCGCGCGCTGAGTGGGCGGAGCTTACACGCGATGTGCGTTGCAGACCCGGAGACCGCCGATTCAGGCCGACTGCAGATTCAGGCTTGTACTGTGTTTGAGACAGCGANAAAAAAAAAAGTTGGAGTACTTTGCTGTTCAGCCTGTTCTAGACTCCAGTCCGGTAGGTGGCGGTAATGCACCTTTACGCTTGTTGTCAACCGCCCAAAAGTATAATGAGAAGAAAACGGGAAGCGGTTAGCTTGTTGTGTTGGTCTGTGAACAAATGATCCAACTGTGCAGTCTTCTGCTCCGTTTCCGAGAGAGTTCATCAGCAAAATCGTCTAGTTGCTGCTACTGTAGGAATATTCTTACTGGGTCGTGTTCTTATTTTCATTCTCAACAACTTGGTGCGAGTCTTTTCCAGGACAAAAGAAGATATTATGCAGTCTTCGTGACAGTTGGAGCTCCAAAATAAGGTCAGCACTAAGTTTTATAGACTTCCCACCCTCTGGGTCTGCTGTTGTTCTTTTGCCTGCCTTTGTCTTACCCTCAAGTTGAAGAGGTTCCCTTTATCGTCATCGTGCGGATCTCTGCTTGGTCTGCTCCGCTATCTAGCAGGATTTGAAGTAAAGTTAGCATGATATTCACAGATTCGACATTTCCCCCTCAATAACTCCGGATTCGAGTGTTCTGTAGAAACATATCAAATCGTTTCAGAATCGTGGCAAGGTACTCAACAAAGCTACAACCTTGTTTTCTTAATAACGACCCGTCCTCTGTTTGCGACGCATTGCGAGGAGCGCTTAGGGACCGTCTGCAAATGGAAATACCAGAAGCGGCTCATGAGAATAAAAGATCAAAATCTCCACTTTTTTGTACACTGTCAACCAAATTCATAAAACATAACACTGAACACATTGCACTCCCACGTTCAAAAAAGTTTCGTTAGCACGTTGACGCATTAGAGTTTTGAAGAGAAAAAAAACACTATGCAGTTCTAAATAAAATTTTGTTGAAAACAAAAACAACTTCAGATGTCTGCAGCCAGATCTTCTTGTTGATTGGAAAACAGCTTGGAATGAACTTGTAGTACTGGAGTCCACCAGAGAGGCAGCAGCAGCTTAAAGTAGTGAGACTGTGGTGAAGTTAGCTTTATGTTGGATATTTGATGGATGTACAGTACAGTTCAAAAGTTTGGACACACCTGCTCATTCAATGTGTTGTCTTTATTTTCATGACCATTTACATTGGTAGATTCTCACTGAAGGCATCAAAACTATGAATGAACACATGTGGAGATATGTACTTAACCAAAAATGGCGTGTGTGTACTGCTTTACACATTCTTGGCATTCTCTTGATGAGCTTCAAGAGGTAGTCACCTGAAATGGTTTTCCAACAGTCTTGAATGAGTTCCCAGAGGTGTTTATCACTTGTTGGCCCCTTTGTAAATGGTCATGGTCATGAAAATAAAGAAAACACATTGAATGAGAATGTGTGTCCAAACGTTTGGCCTGTACCATACGCTTCATGGTTCACCACAGCCAGTGCGCTGTGGCGGAGACGTGGATCGCTCTACTCCATCTACTTAGATCACCAAACGCTCTCTTTTCCAGACTGGATCTGTTCTCGGCTGATTAGAACTAAACAGTTGGGTCTTTATTCTCAAGCATTATTTTGAAACATCTTAAACAGCTCTTCTACTTTGTTTCTATTGCAGCTGTTGGCTAAACTCGGCTAACTAAAACATGCTACCACTTTAGGACCATCGATTATCATGAGTACTTCACCATAAGGATCTGGACAGCATGAATACAGGTACTGTTACAAAACTGCTAGTGAGTGAGTGAGTGAGTGAGTGTGGTTTCCTCATATATTTTCCGCTTATTTATTCAACAAATCAACTATCAGACTATCAGTCCTCCCACATTTATGTAGCGTTATGGATTGTCTACATTTTAAATTAACCTAGAAAAATTTGCATTTCTTGCAGAAATGCGGTTTGAATGCTGGATAGCTGAAACTGATTGCTGAAGCTGCTGAACAGCTGAACTGAAGTTGAAACTAAGCAAAACTGTCAAAATGAGCTGAATGTGTTGAAAGATGTAGAGGCAAAAAGCACCAACAAGCAAATAAAGCACAAAAAGTAAGTGAAGAATGGAGAAAAATAATCCCAAATAGCAAAAAAATCTGTGAACATTGTATGGCCTGTAAATAACCTGTATTTGATATAGCACCTTCTAGAGTCCTGGAACCCCTCAAGGCGCTTTACAACACAAGTCATTCACCCATTCACACACACGTTCACACACTGGTGGGGATGAGCTACGATGTAGCCACAGCTGCCCTGGGGCTACTGGCAGAGGCAAGGCTGCCGAGCACTGGCGCCACCGGTCCCTCCTACCACCACCAGCAGGCAACATGGGTTAAGTGTCTTGCCCAAGGACACAACGACAGCGACAGACTGAGTGGGGCTCGAACCAGCAACCTTCCGATTACGGGGCGAGCACTTAGCTCCTGTGCCACCGTCGCCTATAAAAATCTGGACAGCTAAAATGTCTGAACACTTGTAATTTCAGTCGGACAAGTTTAACAGTTTAATCTTTACAATTAGCTGAACTGTGAAATTAGCAGTTTATGCTAAATTTGGTAACTGATTGCTGAAGTAGTTGAATAGCTGAAGTGAAGCTGAAACGAAGCTAAACCGTCAAATGAGCTGAATGTAGTGAAAGATGTGAAAGCAAAAAAGCACCAACAAGCAAATAAAGCACAAAAAGTAAGTGAATAATAGAGAAAACTAATCCTAAACAGCAGAAAACTGAAATCTGGGAACATTGTATAAAAATCTGGACAGCTAAAATGTCTAAACAACGTTTATTTCAGTAGGACTAGTTTAACAGTTTAATTTTTACATTTAGCTGAACTGTGAAATGAGCAGCATATGCCGAATTCAGAAACTGATTGCTGAAGCTGCTGAATAGCTGAAGTGAAGCTGAAACTAAGCTAAACTGTCAAAATGAGCTGGATGTATTTAAAGATTTAGAAGCAAAAATCACCAACAAGTGTAATAAAGCTCAGAATATAGGTGAAGAATGGAAAAAAAATGCTAAACAGCAGAAAACTTTAATCTTTCAACATTGATTAAAAACTCTAAATTTAAAATGTTAAACAGCTGGCATTTGAATGAGAATAGTTTAACGGGTACATTTTTACAATTGGCTGAACTGTGAATTTAGAAACATTTACTGATATCTGAAACTGATAGATTAGCATATGTTCAGACTTGATATGGGATGGATGAATGAAATGATGGATTGTTGGATGGATGTTTGATGGTTTATTGGATGGATGGATGGATGGATTTATATGTAGATGGATGGATTCCTTAGGCCAAGCCGATCGATTTGATGTCTCACATGTGTGGGTGTGTAATTCCATCTAGCCAGAAGATGATTGACCTCTCTCAACCAATCGGGGCTGGGTTGGAGCGGGGCACTTTCCCACCTTCTGACGGTCAATCACATTGAACTTGTTTCTAGTTTTAAGTACAAACAGTTCAAAAAGATCAAAAACTGGAGTCTGTTATTGACTCAATATTCAGCTTTTTAATATTCATTCCTATGAGACTTGGTTAAAGTGATTTGTAGTTCCTTGTGTTGCCATGGTAACAGATGACAGGAGTCTGCTTTAATAAAGCAATGTACAATGCCACATGACTCTTTTAAACTTTGAATAACATTTCTATATTAAAGTATGTTGATACAGTTGTGTCTAAATTTCAGTTTAGAGTGGTGGGAAGCATTTTTATTTTATTTTAATATTCTCAAAGAAATGAACTGTACGACCACAATGTTTAGAGTACAGTCATGAATTATAGCTCAAAACTAAAGTATATTTATAAGCTGTAAGCCAGCATGTGTCTCATTTCAATCGGACCTACGGTTCTCCCGGGACTATGCCAGAAATGGAGCAAGGGAGGGTCAACACTCCTATCTTTCCCCATTATAACTTTTGTGAATTTTTCTGAAAATTTCAAGTCGTACCTCAGATTCTACCTGCGATTTCAGAAAAACCGTAAAAGATATCAAAAAGCCTCTTTAATATGTTAATTAAAGGGACTATAGGGAAGTTTGACAGCCAAAACATGTATAGAAATAATACATTTCTTCTTCATACATTCTTCTGCAATGCCCTGGTCCTGTAGAATGAGCCCTGGCATTTTTACTGTGATTGCCTGTTTTTCTGTAAAATCACAGAAAAAGAGAGTTGCTCGGGTCGAGCAGGCTGCTTCATGCGCGTTCACGCTCAGGCATAGCCCTTAGCTTTTGCTTTCCTTAGCTTTAGCAGCAGAGAGAGAGGCAGTGCCACTTTATTGCTGTTCCTAACAGCTTAACAGCATTCAAACAATAAAGAGAAACAGGATCACTATAGTTTAATTGCTTTACAGCATTCAAACAATGGTCAATAAGATGTGATATTCCATATGAATGACCAATCTGATTGGTCTTTGAATATTTGATTTGGTGTTGCAGTGTGAGCGTCCTGTCGCTGTGTCCCGATTGATCATGCGCCCTGGCTATTTGGCCAAGGGGATGTCCCTTTGGCTGACCGGTTAGCACCCGTGACTCTCACCCGGGAGTCTGGGGATCAAATCCTGCCCGGGCCCTCGTTTCTCCACCTTGCCACATTAGCATTACCTTTATTTTCTATGACTATTCGGGGTACACACACTTTATATTAATTCAGACAGAGTCAAGGATATAGTTATGAAAATTAATGTAATTCAATCTTTCTAAACTAACGATTAAGGTATGAAGGAAATGATGATTGTACAAGATAACAGACAATGAATGAAATGGCTAAATGTAATCTAGATTTTTGCAGCAAAACTTTGTAAGTATCTGAGAGATCTTGTGATGTCTGGGTTGTAAAATCAGTTTGGCCGTGTGGTTGGATAGGCTAGAGCAGGGGTGTCAAATATGCGGCCCACGGGCCGGATCCGGCCCGCAAGCGGGTTAAATCCGGCCCGCGAGATGGTTGTGTAAACTTTATTTTCATACTTTACAATGTAGAGTGAAAATGAACTTATCTTTGTGAGCAAGGTTTCTCTGTAATGAGTATAAATAAAACAAAGCTGCGCTCAAGGCTCACACAAGAACTTGAATCACATCCTGAAGTTGGCCGCCACTCAGGATGTGACTTCTGATATTGATGTGCTGGTGAAAGCTAAAAGATGTAAAGTAAAATGGATCAAATATACTTTAAGTGCTGCATGAAACTGCATGCCATGTGATCTGTAAGCTCTTTGAATCACTAAGGAATGTTTTTTTTATTTGTTGATTTTTTTTATTTATTTTTTTCCAAATTTTCAAGTACACTTCAGGTGTTGTACTTGTACTACACTGTCCTCAGGCTCCAGCCTTGTTTTATATTGATTGTATTAAAACAAAGAAAACAATCTGAAGTTTTTTATTTTATTTACCGGTCCGGCCCACTTGGGACTAGATTTCCCTCAATGTGGCCCCTGAGCTAAAATGAGTTTGACACCCCTGGGCTAGAGACTATTCATAAAACCAGCCGACTCCATTTGTGCCAAGTCTACACACCCTTTGTGTTGAAGGTCCCTGTGCTATCAAGGGGGTCGAGAGGTTGGAATGGACACTGCCGGTAGAGTGGACCTCTGGGCAACAGAACCCGTAGTTCAGCTCGAGCACGATCCGTCTAGTCTGAGATACCCTCCAGGTGATGGCAGGAAGCCGGCGTATCTATTTTCTATCTGATACACTTGCAAGGATTGCAGAGTCTTGAGTTTGAGTCAAAAGAGAGAGGATGGTTTCAAATGCTTGCTCACCCGGTTGGCTGAACTAGGAGTATTGCGTGCCCGTCCCATTTGTCGGTTCCTTTAAAACCCAGTTCCGTTAGAACTTATGAGACGGTGCATCCATCAGGGTTCGGTGGGGATGTCGGTGAGTATTATAGTATTAGATCCTGGTTTGGGCGTCCTAAGTTAGAATCATATCTTTTATTTTAAAGGTGAAATAATATGTAAGACTTTTCCTTCTGTAGTAGCTCACTTCTTTTTAAGCAATCCCGTTATCTTAAGGTTTCTTTATATTAATCTGTCACAAACCGTAAATTAAGTCCTGATAATTCCAGAACCCATAATTAATGTGCTTACCTCTGTGCAATTAATGGCCAAGGCCCCATTCGTGAAGCTTTAGAGAAAACCTGAAAGAATCAGGATTATGTTTCTTTTTCAAAAAAGGTTTATTACAAAATCAAAATACAAAAATGGGTAAAATAAAAAACAACTGCTATCCCCCAAGGAGGAATTAGTTCAAAATGATTAAATAAGAGTTAGTTTACACTAGCTCCTGTCTTCTCAGAATCTCCCCCAAAACTCTCCCAAGTCTTCTCCAAGAGTCCTTCTGTCATCCCCCATCCAGGTTTGGATGGGGGATGACCCCTCCAAACCTGCTCTGTCTCTTCTTGTCGCCTGCCCCAGCTGCTGTCCGCTCTCAAACTCTCCCTCTGCTGTTCAGAGCTGTTCTTATATACCCTTCCTGGGCCAGCTTAAGGTCATGGGGTCATTTACCAGATACACACTTTGTAGCTCAACACAAAACATTTGGTGTCATTTTCACTACATGCAGCATTCTTCTTAACACAGGTCATTACATCATCTTTTGCAGCATTCTTCAGTTTCTCTCCAATGTTCCAGAGAGGGCTTCTGGATCTGATGGGCTTGTCTTCACTCTGTTCTCCTCCAATCCCATCTTTCCAAGCCAGGGGTGGGGCAAAGAGGTGGGATCAGTCTCCTGACCCTTGTGTGACCCTTGTTTCTGACCACAGTTTTTTGACCTGCAGCACAGCTCCTGTCGGCTGGCTGATTTTGCTCGCACAAGCCAGTCCAGTGTGGCTCACCTTTTGACCCCGTACTTGCCACTGTCTTTGGCATGTGGGACTCGCAACATCCCCCATGCGAGAAAAATCTAGCCAGGGGACTGCAACAGCCTTCTTTGGGGTGGGGCTGCCTCCTCCTCTGGATCATCTTCATCTCCAGTCTCAGACCCAGAGTCTGACTAGCTCAGAGTCCAGATACACACCATCATCATCATCACTCACTTCAGTCTCTGAAGAACCAGATGTTTGTTCATGAGGGTTCAGGTCTGGGTTCCTGCTTCTCCACCAGTTTCTGCTGCCATCTGGTCAGCTGAGCTGCTGGTTGGAACATCTCAGTCTCCACCTTCAAGCAGAGACTCTCTCCCTCCAGACTGAAGACATTTTTTACTGCAGAGCTTCAAATATTCTCCTCACACACCTGAACAGCAACAAGCTAACTCTGCTTGCATCTGCTGGTGGGAAGCTTACGCTAAAAACTATAAAGTGTGGCAAGGTGGATAAATGAGAGCCCGGGCGGGATTCGATCCCAGGACCTTTGGGGTGGGAGTCATACGCTCTAACCACTCAGCCAAAGGGACATCCCCTTAGCCAAATGGCCAGGACGCATTATCAATCAAGACATTGTGACAGAACGCTCACACTGTCACACCTTCCCCCCTCTTTCCACAAGCGCGTCCTCGTACTCCCGCGCAGGGTGCCACAAACTTCACATCCACGGACCTACTTGACAGTACTACATGGATCCTGCCAACAACACCAAATGTGGCAAGGTTAAAAATGCTTACGCCTTATTAGTGTAGCTGTCTGTCAGGTCAGAATCATACGGAGCTGTTAGTTCAGGACTCTCCCTTCTCAACAGAACTAGTAGGGGGAGGGGTGATGTCACCACATCCTGCTTGTCTGTTGTTGCTCAGCTGACTG
>SSNQ01033230.1:5257-20794 GCA_006942095.1 Nothobranchius kuhntae | reverse complement strand
GGCTGGGAGAGAAAAAGTATTATATCGTCCGCATAGAGCGAGATATGATGATCTAGTCTGCCTAATATTAGCGGAGCTATGGAAGAGTGATTCCTTATACTAGTGGCAAGGGGTTCAATTGCTAATGCAAAAAGCAGAGAGCTCAGTGGGCAGCCCTGGCGGCAGGAGCGCTGCAATAAAAAAGTGGCTGATTTATCATAGTTGGTTATTACTGAGGCTCTCGGGCAGGCATACAGCATTTCAACCCAGGAGGCAAAATTTTCACCCAAGCCAAACTCCTTAATTGTCGCCAGAAGGTATTTCCACTCGACCTGGTCGAAAGCCTTGTTTGCATCAAGAGCTAAAATAGAGGCTTTAGATTTATTTGTCAGAATGGTTAACCATAGGTTCAAGAGATTTATCTAGCATTAAATTAGCAGAGAAAGTGTCGTTAATTTCAAACCATGATGAGAGTGGCGGGGTTCTGACCCCCCTTAAGAAATAAAGACAGAGAAAGATTATTGTGACTGAAAACATTGAAGTATTTAAGCTCACGTCAGAAAGTGCATAGCAGACCCACCTCTGACCCAGTTTAGCTGGTACCCTTTTACCACGGTCACTTGTCCCCTGTCCCGGGCCGTTGGGCTCCAAAGGCAGTAATCCCACCGCGTCAGCCCGGCGCCCGACTAATGCGGGTTGGCCGTCCTGAATCACGGCAGGACCAAGTGGTCCTAATGGCTGGCGAACAGCGTCCTGTGTTTGGGTGTGCTCTGGAAGCAGACCATTAGAGAACTTTACATCAGGTGTAACAGTACAAGAAAGATTATGTCGTGTTTCGTCCATTTCTCACTTCGTACAGAGTAAATCCGTTAATTATCGTCTGAGCCCACGGTAAACGCCCCGCATCAGCCCCTTTAATTCATCTCAGAATTAATGACTGGACGCGGCGTCAACTCAACTTACGGCACAGGATAAAAAAAAGGGATCATTGACAGAGAAATGAATGGAACACAAAATTACCACAAGATGGCAGAAAAAGTCATGGAACTGGCAGATTAGAGGCCTGAAGCCAGAATCTTTTCACCGAACCCAGAGTGCAAACCTACGCGGTTGTGCTGGGATTTTACGGATAAAACTTTGCGTTTAACTCCGATGGAAGGCCTAATTGTCCTCAGACAGCCCACCTAGGGTTTGGCCACGGCGAGAATCGTGCACTGATTTTAAACGCCGGATTACGCCTCGGTGCTCCTCAGCTGAATTGAGCGTTAGGTTTGTTTAACCAGGACCAAAAAACTGGCGGTCGGATAACTCACTTCCGTGATTTAGCAAACGTAGCAAACTCGGCTACGCAGCTCTTCGTACCTCTTAACACAGCTTTAGACGCTGACTAAGGATTTACCGGGGTTTTTTAGGTTACTGCGGATCAGACAGTACCGGATAAAAATACACAGCTTTGACGGCGCTTCAAAGGTTTTCCGAGAATTCGGAGATTTAGTTTTACTTCCTGCGAAGGTGAAAGGCTTCAAGCTAAGATGTTTAGCAGTTAGCTCGTTACGGCAGTGTCAGAGCGGAAAGGAAACTTTCCGAACTGAAGAGTTCAGAGACGCGATATCTCGTCAAAGTGGACAGAATATAGTCAAAGACACACTCACCCATTCGCTCACCAAAGGGTGAAGATGGAAAAACTCACAGGATCTGTTAAATTTGTGGTTAATTTGTGGACGGAGATCCCACAGTAAAATCCTTCCTCAGGATGTCTCCTGGAAGAGTGACTTTAGTGCGGAACAACTTCCGGTTTTTCAAAATAAGACATCAAAGTGAAACACAGAGAAAACGCGTAATTTTGTTAAAAATTAGCTTCTTGATGGATTAATTCAGATATATCGCAGATATAGAAGTCTGGTTAAGCTCGCCAATTATATAGTGTAATGGTTTATGGCTTTTTTATGAAAGAGGAACCATCCTACATATTAATTCGGAATATTAATTTTAATAAATTAATAACCAAATTTTATAGGGTTAAGAAGATTCAAAGGTTGTTTTCATCGATAAACTGACGATAATATCCGTGGGTCTGTGTTTCAGTTCAATGAAGAGACAAGTTTGAAAGTTAAAAGTTTTAATTCTTCAAATTAAACTAATGATTTTGAAATGATAAGCATAGGAAATTAATCAACATTGGCAACCTTGTTGGACAATCTTTAACAGTTGATATTTTAAGCTTGCACAAATAGACCTTGTGTTGGATGTGCTAGATTTGAGAATGATGTGATATGAATGCATGTGTGCAGGTGTCTGAGATTGCTTCAGGAAGAAACAGGTGTCTGAGTGAAAAGTGATGGTTTGAATAAAACTTAGTTCTTATTAGAAAAGATGCATCAGACGCTATCTCTCGTGGACTGCCTCACCGACTTTCGGACCCTCTTTTAGATCCGGGATGTCACAGGAGGATGTTTCATCCAGGACACCTTGGCTGGCAGAGAAGACGAAGGTGTCCGACGCTCCGGTCCAGAGTTGACCTCGGTACACGTTAATGAAGCGGTTGACAGATGCGCTTTCTTAAGTTTAAATTACTCAGAAATCAAAAGACTCTGGACGAGTCTGCGTTAGCTGGTTGCGTTTCAGCTATCCTGTCTGGCTTGACAGGAATAGCGAGTGGGAAGGGGGGGAGAAAGGAGCCGGCGGCCCCGTTCCCCGTTGGCGTTTGTTCACAAGTCCTCCCCCTTTCGTTGTCAAACATGAACTGAATAACATGAACTGAAACTTACCAAAAGCCTTTCTCTTCTCAAAGCAAACGTGTGCGTCAGAGCAAATGTGTTTTGGAGTTTACTGTGAGAGTAGACCTGTGTGAGCGAGTGTGAAGGTCACCACTAAACATCTTCAAAACATTATTTAATTAAGCATTGATTCATTATAGTTATTATGATTAACCAAAGCATAATAATCATTCATTTGATTAAAATACATTTATAATGAGTAAAATGGTAAAATGATTATTTAGCGTTAATAAACAAAGGAAGCGTAAGACTCTTTTATTATGACTAGCTTTCATGAGAACTCCATCTTCTGGAAGCTGCAGGTGTTGGATGTTGTGGTTTCTCCCAGACTCGCTGGAGTTCAGGTCTTAATCTGTGGGTGAAAGTTCTGAGCGACCCAGCTCTTGACCCAGCCGGGCAATACAACCTTTGGCACAGAAAAACCCATATTTCCTCACGTTACACCTGAAAACTTGTTATTTTTTGTGTATCTCGCCTTCCTGAAATTATCTGTCCTGTTCTCCTCCGACCTCCTCAGGAAACTTCTCCTCCACCAACCAAACCTCCATCAGCTGCAGGAAAACCCACCGGATTCCAACCCTGTCTGCCAGTCCCGTCGCTCACCCCTGACCGCCTACTCTCCAATCCCCACCTGCCAACTTGGACACCCTGAACTCTGGTACTCAGCTCCCAGCCACACCTGACTCTCGCTCGACCAGCTCAGCCAGCTGTGACTTGCCTACCCCCTCTAAGCCTTACCAACAACCAGGAAACTGTAAGCTACAAACTCATTCCTTTCACGGTCAAATCTGCAAATACTCACTCCTGTCTCCGTTCTAGAACTCCACCGGAACCATCTGATCTCAGACCATCATCTCCATCGTACATAAAAATAAAACCTTTTTTTACTTACCTTTGTCTCTGTGCTTGATTCTGCATGTCGTGGGTCAAAAAGTTGCAGCCCAACATGACAGAGCCACAGTGACTGGCAGAGCAGTCCAAAAGTTGGGGTAGATCTCCAATAGGTCTTTATCATGATCCATAATATTTTAGAATTTCCTCTGAAATTGTAATTTAAACTGACATAAAAAAACTGTAAACTACCAAAAATGCCAACTTTTACAGAACAAATCATGTAAACAATTATCAGTGCAGCCATCTGCAATAAATAAACAGGATAGTTAGTGGTGACTGGGGAGTTTTCTTCTGCTTGTAGAGTGGTTTTATTTATTATTATGTGAATATGTTCAACATGTGTTGTTGCTCAGGCAGGCCACAGGCTGAAGCGAGCATTTAACAAATCCTAGTTTGAATCAGTAAAAAACGAAGGATTTTTTTCGAACCATTTGAATATTCATTTCAATATTTCAGCCCTATTAGCTCTGTTAGCAATTAGTTGACCGAATTTAACCGTTAAAATCCCAGTTAACTGGTTAAAAAATTTAAAACATGCATCATGAGAGCGTACATTTTATCCATTTTATCTTTCTCCTCTTTTTTTCTTGTTTTTTTCCCTGAATCGGGCACCTGGTGGTTTTAGCCTTTTTATGTTCATCTCTTCTGTTTGGCTCTTGACTCAAGTTTCGTTTAGTAAACTAAACAATTTGACCTTGATGGGGGGGGGGGGGGGGGGGGGGGTTGACCACAAAATCTTTTTGTTTTTCCTTTTTTTATTTGGTCATTTCACACAATTCAGAAAAACCTGAAAGAATGATAGGCCAGTGTTTATGATATTATGAATGAAATGTGCGTTAAATGGAAGAACATCAAGATGTGATTGACTTTAGCCATGTTAATACAGTTGATTCAGCCCCTACCCGCTCATTTTATTTGGGAAGACCCAGAGGTGAATTCCCCCGCCGCACCCCTCCCCTTCCTCTTCTTCATACACACACGGTGCACGGGAACATTCTCAGTCAGCAGGAGCGCCTGCAGCTGCAGGGGGCGCCAACTTGCTGTTTCCAATCCAGACACTGTCATATGACAGATAATAGAAAATCTCGGTGCGGCGCAGATTTTTCTTTATTATTTTTTTACTCAGCGCTTGTGCGCCCCTTTTGTGTCATGAAAAAATACCGCCCCGGGCAACTGCCCTGTCTGCCCGTGCCTAAAACCGCTACTGCTCGTGTCATCCTGGGTACTGTATATATGGGTCCTCCAACACCACATCGTGACAAGGTGTGCGTCTGCATGGTACTAGTGAAGACTCTGTCATTTTCAGATACTCCCACCATGCTGTCAGAGAGGTGCTGATAGTAATAGTTTTGAAGCTTTCATGTTTTCTTATGCTTGAGCTAATAAATGGTAAGTCTGAAAGCTCTATCGTATTGCAAAGTGTCTGTTCTATATCTAACCAGGACTCACTTAGTGGGTTATCTTGCAACCATCTTGGTATATGTTGCAGCCTGTTGGCTAAGAAATAATAATAAAAGTTGGGTAAATCCAGTCCTCCTCTGTCTTTGGTCTTCTGAAGCGTTTTTAAGCTAATTCGTGGAGGTTTATCCTGCCAAAGGAATTTAGTAATTGAGGAGTCCAGAGATTTAAACTAGTCAGCTGGTGGTTTGTTTGGGATCATCGAGAATAAGTAATTTATTCTGGGTAAGACCATCATTTTAATTGTAGCAACTCTCCCCATGAGTGATATCGGTAAGGATTTCCATCTTGCAAGATCATCTTCCACTTTCTTTAAAAGTGGGATGTAGTTTAGTTTGGTTAGATCTGCCAGCTTGGGAGAGACATTAATTCCCAGGTATGTGATATTCCCTGACTCCAATTGTGTATTAAGCAAATTGACAAAAGAGAAATTAATTGGTAGAACTGTGGATTTTAACCAGTTTATAGAGTAATCTGAAACTCTTGAAAAAGAGTTTATCAGTTCTATTGAATGGGAGAGAGAGGATTGAGAATTCTGGAGAAATAGTAAAACATAATCTGCATAAAGACTGATCTTATGTTCTATTTTCTTACACTCTATCCCTTTACTATTTGTTGCTTGCCTAATTGCTGCCGCTAGTGGTTCGATAAAAATTGCAAGGAGTGAGGGGGAGAGTGGGCATCCCTGCCTGGTCCCCCTCTGAAGACAGAAGCTAGCCGATATTTGGTCGTTTGTCCTGACACGTGCTGTTGGTGAACTGTATAATGTTTGTAGCCAGTTTATGAAGAAGTTCCCAAAACCAAATTTATGTAAAGTTGCAAATAAGAACTTCCAGTTAACTCTATCAAAAGCCTTTTCTGCATCTAGAGATAATATACTAGTTTCCATGTTTCTACTGTAAGAGAAATCTATCAAATTAAGTAATCTACGCGAGTTAGTGGATGACTGTCTACCCTTAATGAAACTAGTTTGGTCAGGGTGTATTATGAAGGGGGTTACCTTCTCTAATCTTTTTGCCAGGGCTTTACAAATTATTTTCAGATCAACATTAATAAGAGAAATTGGGCGATAGCTGGTTGGAAATGCTGGGTCTTTGCCTGGTTTTAACAAGAGATTAATATTGGCTGAATTCATGTTTGGCTGTAATCTGCCACTCTATTCAATTTCCCTCACCACTCTGAAAAATGTTGGAGCCAGAATGATCCAGAATTCTTTGTAGAACTCTGCTGGAAACCCATCTGGACCTGGAGCTTTCCTATTAGTCGTGGATTTAAGGGCTTCCTGGAGCTCAGCTGATGTTAGTGGCGAGTCCAGGACTGTAACTTGGCTGTCTGATAATTTAGAAAGTGTTATCCTGTCAAGGAACTCTTTGATCTCATCTTATCTGATGGGTTTATCTGTGGTGAGTACAAAGTTTGGTAAAAGTCTCTGAAATTGTTTTGTATTCTTTCAGGGTCATAAACTATATTCCCGGGTGAGTCTTTAACAGCAGATATGGTAGTTTTCTCTTTATTAATTTTTGACTGGCTAGCTAAAAATTTACCTGATTTATTACTATGTTCAAAATTTTCTATTCGTAGTCTTTGTGCTAAAAAATGTGTCTTTTTGTCAATAATTCCAAGAAGTTCTAATTTAGCTTTACGTACTTTGCTCAGGCCTAGTCCACACGTAGCCGGGGTTTTTTAAAAACGAATATCCACCCCTCCAAAAACTTGCATCCACACCACCGCATTTAAAAAAAAAAACTCTGTCCATCCAGATAAATACGTTGTTAAGGACATGCCAGACCTGTAGGCGGCAGTACGACCCCCGTTCTTAAACTCGTCCTTCGTCGGTGGTCTTCCGCAAGGAGCAGTAATTCCGCTGTCAAAAACAAACAAGCAGAAAGCGCTTGGACAATTGATGGATCGGGTAGTGACAGAGCGCAGCTCTGAGGGCTTCCATAATGCCGGCTAGTGTAAACACAGATCACACACGTGATGTCAGCATTTTTTTGTCGCGGAAAGTGACGTTGCGGACCTTAAAACTCCGGTTTTGTCCGTCCACACGCAGACACCCAAAACGGAGAAAACACAGATCTTCACTTTGGCCGGAGTTTTTAAAAAGATCCGTTTTCAAGTGAAAAACTCCGTTTTCGTGTGGATGACAGGCCAAAACATAGAAAAATATCTACGTTTTGGCAGATCCCCAGCTACGTGTGGACAGGGCCTCAGTAACTCTTCTTCTGTGAATGCCTCCAAAGACTTAATGATTTTTTCTAACTCCTGCATATGTTTGTTTTCAGTTTTTTTCTTATGTGATGAGAAAGAGATTATTTTACCTCTCATCACTGCCTTTCCTGCCTCCCAGAGAATAGATGCTGATGTTCCAGGCAGATCATTATGTTCTAAATATAAAGCCCACTCCTTTTTAAAAAAATCTATAAAACCTTCGTCTTTAAGCAGTGATTTATTAAACCTCCAGTTTTTGTTTGGTGGGATTGTCTTCTTATTTACCAGAGTTAATGAAACCGGAGCATGGTCGCTGACAGCTATGGGGTGTATCTCATTGTCTTAAATGTCAGCCAACATTGAGCTGCTGACTAGAAAATATACTCTCTACAGTTAGGATGAAGAGATCGCCATGCATCACAAAGCCCATAATCACTCATGTACTGTTTAACTATATTAGTGGAATGCCAATTGCTCTGAGTCCGATCTGTACTCAGCTTGTCTGTTAAAGAGTTCATCCAAAAATTAGAATCGCCTCCAAGTATAAGTGGACAGTCCAAGTGTTTGGAGAGTACAAAGAAAAAATTATGAAAGAATGGAGGGTCATCAATATTTGGACAGTATATGCTGACAATACATAAGCTTTGGTTCTGTACATATATTTTTAACATTATGAATCTACCTCTGGATCACAGACTGTCCAATACTGAGAAATTGATGTTTTTGTGTATTAAAATAGCTACACCTCTTTGCCTAGCGTTATAGCAGGCAGAGAACATGCTGGGAAACTCAGGTGTTTTAAGTTCATCTGCGGATGTGGCAGATCTATGAGTCTCTTGTAATAATATTACGTCTGCTTGCACTCTCTTTAGCTGATCAAAAATCTTTATTCTTTTCTCTATGGAGCCAGCTCCATGTACGTTCCATGAGACAAATCTTAGTGCACCCATAGATGTGTGTGTGAGTAGCTAAAATGTGACGCCTTCATGTGAATAAGATGGAATAAGTAACTAAATGTATAAAATAGTATGTTAATAAATAACAGAAAAGTAAATAATAATAATAATAATAATAATAATAATAATAATAAAGATCCAACAGTGTTCGTGGTTGTATATTTGACGCAGAAATTATGATATTATGCTGTGGATATTATATATATATATGTATATATATATATATATAATTGTGTGTGTGTGTGTGTACGTGTGTGTTGAGTCTGACGCAGTGTTGGAAAGTTGTGTGGTTGTGCCATACAGGTGTAAAGGTACAGAAGCAGGTAAAGAGGAAAGGAAAATACATGTACAGGTTAAAAAAGAAGAAAGAACTAAAAAGAAAAGGTGATAGGGGTGTGAGGTGGTGATGAATAGGTGATCTTATCATCTAGAATACGGATTTAGCAGCCGTTTAATCCTGACGTGATCAAACCCAGTGAATCCTGATAAGAATATTAAATGTCTGCCCTGATGTTGGGCTAATACAGCCAGTCAGTCACTCATCGCTCCTTGTAAAGCTTATTGTCCATATAAAGCTGACAGCCCTCTTCCAATCCTTGATACATTTTTTGCGCAGCGGAAAGAGGACTCGGCGCCAATACAGGATTTCCTTAGAGAACTGGTCATTTACACTGAAGTATTTTCCTTTGAGCTCTCTTCCATGACTTTTAACAAGATCCTTCTGCTTAAAATGTTTACATTTAGCCACGATGGGATGAGGTCTTCTGCTGTCCACTCTTTTAGCTCCAAGGCGATGTACCCGGTGAAAGGTGATGTTTTTTACCGTTTCTTCGGGTATCTTCATTTGGCTCTGGAGAAAGTTCTTGATTGAATGCTCGCAGTTCTCTGCCCCTCGGGCCTGTTCAAGCAAGGACTTCAAGAGTTTTGCAGTTGAGGTGATTTAAAAGTCTCAAGTCTCAAGTGTGAGTTTGGGTTCAACTGATTGGGGGACACAAGTTTCTCTGTAGATGCTGGACAGATGAAATCAAAAGTCACCTCCCCTCTTTAAAGATGTTTTTTCATGTTTCACATAGATTGTCTCACTTCTTGCACCCCTCTCTGAAACCATCCATCTTCAACTTTGTCATTTAGGTGCAGATGAACCGCTGAGTCTTAACCTGAACCATTGGCTCTTCTCTATGTTGTGCCATCCTTTAATGCATCTCCTGTTAAAGTTATCTGATGTAGGTGTGTTTCACCCCCTCCTGTCTAGGAGCTCATGGAGGGAGTGACACAGGAAATTAGAATAAAAGGAATGATAAAAGGTCTTAGAGACAATTAAAATGTTTATTATGCTGCCATAACAGTTCAATCTAGAAGAGGCACTGCAATAAAACAAGCAAATTTAACTCTCCCGTATCTAAATATAAGTAACTGAAAATATCCACTGGGAGAAAACCAACTGGACTGTATAACTAAACACAAAATACTGTATAAACCCACAGCAGTGATTACTTAAATCAAAACAGGAAAGCTCTGAACTAAAAGCACTTCTCTTATCTAAAAAAAGAAAGTCTAAAACAACTACAATAACACTAAGGCCAATACAGAAACTGCTCACAATTGAAAAATGGGTCAAACACTAAAGAGAACTGAATCCAAGGAACTTCACGCAAAACAAGTTGGCTTAATGACAACATTAAACTAAGCAGCTTCACAACTATAAAGTCTCTGGTAACAAGTTATTTTAAGAACATGTGTGGGACTGCCACATCAGGCAGGTGTGCATGTAGCATTTCAGCTTCTTAATCAAGTAAGGGGGGCTGATTGTTATCCCAGTTACAGACAAGAGGACAACAGCACAGATCTGGGCCCCCTGAATTATCAAAACAATCAGCCTTCTGAAGGCTTAAGCAGTCTAATCACAAATGTGTATCATCTGGGGCTTCTAATGGTGTTGCAGCAGCATTCCACTCTCCATGGTGCTGAATTGGGATGCTGGAACAGCGCTGCAGAGGAGAGTGGCAGCTTCCATGAGCTGTCCAAGGTGCTGATCACAGGGGGAACTTACGATGTCCGTAACAAGCTGTCTGAGCATCCATTGCTGCACTGAACTACATGTACCACACCACTGGGCTTGTGTTTGGGCATTTTGTCCTTGGAGTGAGCCAGTCTGTCTCTGAGAGTGTTAGGAGGTTTAAAATGCACCAGAATATCATGTTTGGAAAACAATCCTTGGTTTCTGCAACACTCAAGCAACACATGGGATGACATTGCTCTCTTCCCCCCTCTTCTCTTCTCTTCCTCTGGCCTGAGTTGATTGTTTTCTTGACAATTGCTTTCACATACAGCCAGTTGTCACACAGGTTTGGAGTGATTTATTTATGTCTTTGTCCTTTTCATTCTTATTAGTGGGGATTCCCACTTCTTTCAAATAGACATTAGCTACACTGGGAGAGACAGGGAATGCCATGGCTCGTCCATGTTCTTGTTTGTAGATGCTATCTTTATATTGTAAATAAATGGTGGGAAGGTGAATCCTTAAATTAAACTGTTCTTTGTGTGTAAAAGATGTTTTCTCTTGTGTCAAACTGAGAGAGGCGTTTCTCTCTACAGTCAGAGGTTTTGTACAACAGCTCAGTCAGCTTCTGTCATCAAAGCCAGAGCCAAGAACAAGTATGTTCAAGTGTTGAGGGTAAATTAAATTAGTTGCAACTGAAATATGTGTGCATATAAATCGTTTTTGTTTCTATATTGGAGATAAAGACAGCAAACTAGGAAAACAACACAGATAAACACTAGCAAGTGTATAGGTAGATTTTCGCATTAAAAATTGAACATTGTGAATTTTTGTCTTGGCACTTCTTATTTGTGTTAAAAAAGAAAAATGAAAACATTGTTTTGAATCAATAAGACATTTTTCTGTTTTATTCTGGCTCAGAGGCTGCAACAAACAGACACGGACAGCAGGAAGTGGTGCTATTCTGAGACAACGGCTAAAAGGTAACATGACTACTCAGTAACGATTGTCTGGATGTGTGAAAATGTGTGTCGCAAAAACCCAAACATAACGAGAAACCAAACATCAGAGGTGACCAGTGAACTCCTCACAACACTGAAGAACACACCTGACCCAGGTGAAGCTCATATTACGGTAGACTGTAACATAAAAAATGGAGGTAAAGTGACCCCTAGTGGTGGGATCATCACAGTGTTTTCTACAGCTTACTTCAATAAAAACATTTAATCTAACAAGCTCTAATTCTTAAAATAGATTTTTATTTTACTGCATGACATAATCTTCATAAGTTATCGACTAACAATTTAATCAAATTAAACAACATTAAAAGAAGGAAAAATTATAAAAACCTTGGATTATTATGTTTGTCTCCCAGGAGATTTTTCATACTACCTTGTTTTACCTGTTCGTTAGAAAACACGATTAATAAATCATTAAACCCCAAAGACAATAAATAAAATGTTTGTAGTAAATATGTGGTGATTTAATGCTGTTGTGCCTTTTTCATTGACTACAGACAATACTTCTAATGTAATCAAGCCTGTATTTTGTATTTTTAATAAAATAAAATATATTCAAAGAAAACTCCCTATTAAACTTAATAAAGTTGTGAATAAATATATATATTTTTAGGGCCGGGACTTTAACATGTTAATTATGATACATTAATTAGAAAAAAATAACGCGTTAAAAAAGTTAATGCATTTAATCGCAGCTTGCATTTCAAGCACGGCAGAACCTTTGCCATTGCATGACTTCCTCGTAGACTGAATATCACTGACGCACACAACAATGCACAGTGCTAATGGCCACTAAAATGGAATAAAAACAGAAGAAGTTGTCTTGCTTGGACTGCTGCAGGATTTAGGAAACACGTCCGCCTCTTTTCTTAACTTGGAAAAAAAAATTCCAAACAACAACAGAGTTTGTGTCGCGGTTATTTTTCAGTGATCGATACTGCTCCGGCTGCCCGGTGGCACCGGAAACTACAAAAGTTGCGGTAAGCTATATTTTTAACATTTACGTAACATCTGTGCAGCGCTGAAAGCTCCAGACAGAATAATTCTGTGCCCTAACAGTAGTTTATGAAAGTAGTCAGACAAACGAGAGGCACCTGGCTGCCGCTGGGAGAACGCTCCATGTTCTCACTACTCTGTAAACAATCACAAACAACGTGTCTTAAAGTTGAAAACAGAAGTTTAAGTTAAAACAGAAACACTCTAAAACTTTTCGGATGATTTTCTAAACAATTCTGTCGGGGAGTTATACGTTTCTGAGATGAGTCACTGTCTAAACATCACATGCATTACTATCAGTAAGCATCGAGGTGTGTTGAAGCTGTCATCAGCTAAGGGGCGGATGTTTCAGGGGCAGCGAGGAACGAGGAAGTTGTGATCAGGCTGGAGATCACACCAGATTCGCTGCAGCAGGCGTGAATCTGCGGGTCTGCAGCATCCCCTTCTTAACGTGACAGCAGGACTTCCCATGTAAGGAAGGTCCGCTCACCTGTTCGTCAGATTATTATTTCCTCGCCATGATCTTTTATCATCCCATCATCCTCCAGTCATCCAACTGGAACCAGTTAGTGTCCCTGATCATTCTCAGAATTTGTCATGCCTGCTCTGGTGTTAAAAGTTAGTACATTTAAGTCCTAGATCATATTTGTGCCTGTTCTACTGTCATTTTGAAGGATTATTTATGTGTTTTTACTACATTATGAGTAGAATTGCTAATAAAAACTCCCAATTATACAAACAAGTGAAACTGGAAAAATTAGAATCTGGTGCAAAGTCGAATTTATTTCAGTTATTCAACTAGACAGAGAGACTATTTAAAGGCTCAGGAACCCTTTGCAGGTGTTCTCAATTAGTAATTATACATTTTAGTTGATTTGGGTTTTGTTTCATATCACACAGTGACAATTGAATAATTAAAGTGCATTTTTTAAAAGCTTTAGTTTACAGTAATAACCATGTCTAATGTTTGATTTTCTGTCTCAGAATTTTAATTAAAAGTTTTGCTTTGAGAGCACATTTTCCTGAACGATTAAAATGTGATTAATTTAGATTAATTAATTAGAAAGCCTCTAATTAATTACATTAAAATTTTAATATCAAGTCCCAGCCCTAATATTTTTAAGTGTATACGTTTTTATGATTGTGTTTGCTTTCATTAGCAGCATGTGTAAACTCTTTCTGTACAGCAGCTGTGGATCAGTTCCTCTTCAGCTGAAGGAGGTTTTTGTACAACGTTGCTTCACTGTGTGAACGGTAAGTTGTAATCCTGCTGACAGTAATAAACTCCTGCATCTGCAGGCTGAACTCCACTGATGGTCAGAGTGAAGTCAGTTCCTGAGTAACCTGCTCTAAAACGATGGAACTCCAGACTGACGAAGTGTTGTATCAGCAATCAGGAGTTTAGGAGCTTCTCCAGATATCTGAAGATACCAGTTCATGTCATCACCTATCAGTGTGTCAGTTTTACATCTGATAGAAACAGTTTGTCCTGCAGCAGCAGACTGAGCTCCTGGAGTCTGAGCCACACTGATTTCTCCTGATGAACCTGGAAATGATAAAAATGAGCAAAAAGATGAATAAACTTTAAAGAAATTTTATATGAAGAGAAGGATGTAAAGTGTTTCTCTGTTATTTAAGATCATCATTGTAGTGAACCTGTTTCCATCCTGAAACCAAGTTTTCATCAGAGAGGCTCACCGTGAACAAGGAGCCCCAGGGTGGTCAGCAGTAGAGTCAGTGACATCATCATTGTGCTGCCGGTGTGTCGGTGTCTCTGAAAGACCTGGACAGCCACTGATCAACACTGACCTCTTAACAGCTGGGAGCAGAGAGGCAGGACACATATGCAAACACACACAGTCAGTCGGCTGATCATCAGCTCTACATGTCATATTTCTACGTCTGTGACCTGCTTTTTATGTTTATGTTTATGTTTATGTTTATGTATTTAGCAGACGCTTTTGTCCAAAGCGACTTACAAGTGATAATCGGCATGTTGCCCTTGAGGCTAACAACAACAACAACAAATTGACATCAGTCATGGAGAGGAGGGAACAAGGAGTGGACAGTAGAGAGGGGGGACGGGTGCAGACAAGGTGCTAGTTAAGAAGATGCTCTCTGAAGAGCAGGGTCTTCAGGAGTTTCTTGAAAATAGAAAAGGAAGCCGCAGTTCTGGTAGTGCTAGGAAGGTCATTCCACATTTGTGGAACGATGCATGAGAAAAGTCTGGATTGTCCTGAGCGTGGTGTAGGCACTGCTAGCCGACAATCCTGTGATGACCGGAGCAGCCGGGCCGAGACGTAAGCCTTTGCAAGAGGATTCAGGTAGATGGGAGCCGTAACGTCTCGGGACTTTTATCTGAAGGAGGTAAAATAAATGGGATAAAATGAATTTCTGAAGAAAATTCTCATTGGAAAATTATCAAACACAACATTTTAGTCAGTCAGCTGATCACCAGCTGTCTCCATGTTTCCTCCTCTATGATGAGAATCTAGACTTTGATACTTGTTTATGAAAATTAATCAGTTTCTTTTTAAATAGCTTGTTATGCAGAGGTTTATTTGCACAAAAGAGTGAAATGATGTAAAACAGAACGTTATTCATGTCTAATTAGGATCAGATTCAGGATAAATCTTCAAATCTTCTTTGCAATAATTTGTGACATTTTTACAAAAGTGACTGGATTTTATTCATTTTCTTCTAGTCTTCCTGAAACACAAATGGTAGAGTTTTTTTTTAATGTCTGCTAATTTCATTCTTTTCAGTTATTTATTTGTACGTTAATTTTTTCTTTCCTTTAACAAAAAATCATCAACTCTTTAAAATGAGTTATAAAGGTTAGGGTTAGGCTAAAAGGTTTATTAAATTCAGCACATTTAATTATTTTATATTAAGAAGAAATATCATATTTAGTGTTTTGAAAGATGAAAGTGTTGCTACACGTGTTTATGTCATCAGTGAACTGCTGAAGCTTCCAGCTGTTAGTTTCTGTTCAGCCTGACTGAGGGAGGTTTTTGTACGACGGGTTTTCACTGTGTGAACATCCACTTGCTGTTTATAAAATGAACACTCTGACAGTAATAAACTGCAGCATCTTCAGCCTGAACTCCACTGATGGTCAGAGTGAAGTCAGATCCAGATCCACTGCCTGAAAAACGATCTGAGATTCCCGATTGTCGACGGTTAGTGCGATAAATGAGGAGTTTAGGAGGTTGTCCATCTTTCTGTTGGTACCAGGATAAATAGTT
>SSNQ01033229.1:0-15293 GCA_006942095.1 Nothobranchius kuhntae | reverse complement strand
GGAGGGAAGAGTTGCCAGCCAAAACATAAGCAGGAGGTACTCGATCTCTTTATTTATTCACTCCTCAGACACTGCAAAAGCTGTATCTAGAGCATAAAATGCCAGATCCATCCAGGAGCTGGTTAATCCACGTGCCAAATGCCATGGCTCCAAGGAATTCAGGAAAAACATGTAGTGTTTCCCAGCTGAACGTAGGAGAATGAACCCAATATACTTTGTTGTTTTTGTTTTACAATATAATCTAATTTTAACACATCTTGATGTGAAAGCAGTCTGCTTGAAAATATATTAGATTCTATATTTACATTAAAAATATCACAATGCTCTTTTTAACATTTGTAAAACTGGGGATGCTGTTTCCAGGGCCACAGCCAAACATTCCACCCCAGATTTAAAAACTTGAGGACTAACTTACACAACCCAAATCCCAGTGATGCTCAGGACTGGAAGGCTGATGGGCAGGATCATCCAGCGAGACATCTTCCGCCCTTTTCCTCCGGTTCCTCTCTTTCCTCTTTGACCAGCCAAGCAACTTCCACCCAGGAACTAACATCTAACTGTTGGTGACAGCCAGCTGCATTGCTTCTGATGGATTCATCTCCTCGATAAGGATGACAGATGTGCCCTTTAACCTGCAAAAGTCAAAGTGGCATGTTTAAACAGACTTATCTCAAACTAATCACTCAGACTTAAGACAATCATCTCTGCTGCTCTTTTGCTTTTTGTATTTGTTGCACATAAAAGCTATTTTAAAACTTTCTTTCTTTTAATTTGAGAAGAACGAAGGTTGTTTTTGTAATTACTCACCGGCAGCCTCTGCTCTTGTTTGTTGAAGTTTTTTTTTTTTTTTTTTTGTAGGAGTTTTCGAAGAATCCTTCAAAACCAAATAGGTAAATAAATTTTTAAAAAGTCCCCGTTAGTTGTTTCCTTCGTCTTCCCGAGCAGCAGCTGCTTCCCGGTTCTTTGCTTCGTGGAGGAAAAGCTGATGCTGACTCTCCGGAGAAACCGCTCCCGCTGCTGCGCGGCCACGAGACCACCAGGTTGAGGCTCCGTCCACGTCACGTGATGTTGGTGGGCGTGTCTGAAGCTCCTTAAGAAATAGAAACGTGTTAACACTGCCCTCTGGAGTGTTGCTAATCTATGGTATCCCCTAATGATCCTGAGTCAAAAGGAAATTCTTAAAATCAGGATTTACATTTTCACATTTTTTTATCATATTTGACATAAATTCCAATAAATATAAAATGAAGCTTTGTTATCACGCTAACGTAGTGATGTCCATGGGATGGGCAGAAATAAGCTTTGGCTTAAGCCTATTCCAATCCAGAGTAAAATGTTTTTTATAATATATATTATTTTAATATTTGTCTATTTAGGGTTCCAAGCCCAAAGGGCAGGGAACCCTATTGTTTTTCTACGGATTTTTCATTATTATTTATTATTATTCTTCTCCGCTTGATCTTTATGGGGGCAGGAGCCTGAAATTGCCAGGGAAAATCTGACATGGCAGTCTGATAGAAAAACCTCACCGCTACTCAGATTCGAAAATTTGGACCCCGCGTTACCTAGGTGGCGCTATTGCGGAGGTCAACACGTTTCAGCCACTAGCTCCCAAACCATAGGTCCTACAGTCAAAAACTTTATATGTACTTAATCCTTGGATGATTCTGCATCTTTTTTGTATTGGCCACGCCCATTTCCGCCTAACTAGATTTTTTGCTAGATCGCAAAAAACGCGAAACTTAGTTTTAATCACCTATTCGTCATTTTTCGTCGAATCAACTTCAAACTTCGTACATATGATCTGTGGACTAAGATAAGCTTTTGTGATGAAGAAAAATGCAGAAATGTTGAAAATTGGGCTAATGACACCATGTCAAATTCAGTGTGCTAACTAGCACATGTGATAATTGATGATATCTTCACCATTTTTCAAGATAAGGTGATGAGACTCTAGACCCTTACAAAGTATGAGCGGTAAGCCCTATTTACCCAATGTTGTTTGTATTCACCAAAAGATGGCGCTAAAGAGTCAAAAAGTTTGTTTCAGCTAAACGGCTTGATGGATTTCCACAGAACTTGGCACATATGTTAATCATTGGACCCTTAAGCTATATTTTGAAAATGATTAAAAAGTGGGCGTGGCTTATAGGCTTTAAAAATTTTCGCCCTTTTCCACATGAAAAATATATATTCTATTCAGGAAATTACAATTCATATCAGTCATAGTGACATCTACCATCACAGAAAATTTTTTGAAAACTGTCCATTAGGTGGCGCTGTTGTACCCCACAAATGTTTTTGCCATGTTTCTCCCCATTTCTTTCGTAAACACAACAAATGGTCTCATCCAGTGTGTTCATTGAGTCAGTCAAATTTAGAAGAGTATTTTAAAAAATAATTTTAACTTATGCTAATTAGTAGAAATTTGCATAGTAAGTCAAACGTACTTTTGTTAACTCCTCCCAGCCCTCAAACTCAATCACATCACAACTTTCCCTGACAAGAGAGGAGGAGCGGCTGACCAAAAGATGTGAAGGGATTTTGGAAAATTTGCTTCTTTGTTTTTATATGATTTTTTAAAATAATTTTTTGGGAATGAAAAAGTTTTTTTAGCGTAACTTCAAAAGATTTTGACATTTTTCAAAGCTGTTCATAACAGTCATACCAAAGGTCAATTCAAGTGAATGTCGTGGTTTTCAACTTGATTAAACAATAGGGGGCGCTATAACTAGGAAGAAATTATACTGCTGAACTGGCTAAATGGATCTGCACGAAACTTAGTGGTTGTCATCACTATAGAGTCTTAAGACTACATTATCAATATGGTAATGATTGATCAAAGTGGGCGTGGTTTATGATCATTTAAAATTTCAAATTTGAAAAATTTCCTAAAAATCATTATTTGCAAGTAAGAGGCTAAGATTTCCAGATTGTCTTAACTGGATAGGCTAGAGCTTATGTCACGAAAGCCGCAGCTCCACGAAGAGGTTTGTGCTTTATATTTATGAAAATATATTTTTAGGCTAGCAACTGTAGCACAAATTCTGTTCTCACAATCTTCTTGTAATTTGGCACAAAGTTCACTCTTAGGTGGTTTATGAAACAAAAAAAATGTCGTCTTGATTTGAGCTCCCCCTTGTGTTTAATTATAGGACATATTTTTGTCTACAGCCACTAATGCAAATATTATTTTATTGTAAGTACAGTTTTACATTTATGACCCCAACAAAAATATAAGAAGAATTCTCACATCACAGAGGCAACCTGGGAATATTTTGAGATTTTTGTACAAAAGCATTGATTTTTAATGAATTTTTAACTTTTTACCAGTTTTTCTGTATAGTTGGACAACAACGTAATTAATTTTTGTTAGAAAGCTTTTTAGGTATACAGTAAATATAAGCCATTTACAACATTCCACATGTACCTATGGTGATCTGAGATTTTTCTCCTAATTTTAGAAAGTAGCACTATTTTTTTATGAATATTTTAATTTTTGTTGTGACCTTTATAGTTATATTTCCCAATTTTTCTTCAAAAAAGCTTTGAGTCTACTGATTTAAAAACAACATCATTTTATTCCGCATGTTAACACTGCCATGTGAGAATATTTTGGTAATTTTATGATGATTTATCTATTTTTCATGATTTTTTTAAACATTTGGTCAGTAAGTCACAAAATGAAACTCATAGTTTTTGTGGAAAATCTTTTAAATTTAAAGACATTATCAAGTATTTATGTTATTTGTAATATTCTGTTGATATATAGATTATTGTTTGACGATCTCACTCATTATATCTTCACGTTCTTTAATAAGGAAACAGTGGAATTCCATTGTAATCACGATTGAGAAGTCAGCCATGCCTCTGAAAGATATGTGTGTAGGCTTTGCAGGTTTAATGACGTATCCTGAGTGTTACTTTCGTTGCGCCGGTTGAAGTGAGCTGACGAGACGACGGCGGGAGAACTTCTTTTTGGGGCGGGACCGCGTGAGGACTGGCGAAGGTGAGGGCGGAGCGGGTGGGCGACTGGCGCTGGGGGCTTGGAACCCGTTGATAACTGCTTGCAGTTCTAGTTAGGGTTCCAAGCCCAAAGGGCAGGGAACCCTATTGTTTTTCTACGGATTTTTCATTATTATTTATTATTATTCTTCTCCGCTTGATCTTTATGGGGGCAGGAGCCTGAAATTGCCAGGGAAAATCTGACATGGCAGTCTGATAGAAAAACCTCACCGCTACTCAGATTCGAAAATTTGGACCCCGCGTTACCTAGGTGGCGCTATTGCGGAGGTCAACACGTTTCAGCCACTAGCTCCCAAACCATAGGTCCTACAGTCAAAAACTTTATATGTACTTAATCCTTGGATGATTCTGCATCTTTTTTGTATTGGCCACGCCCATTTCCGCCTAACTAGATTTTTTGCTAGATCGCAAAAAACGCGAAACTTAGTTTTAATCACCTATTCGTCATTTTTCGTCGAATCAACTTCAAACTTCGTACATATGATCTGTGGACTAAGATAAGCTTTTGTGATGAAGAAAAATGCAGAAATGTTGAAAATTGGGCTAATGACACCATGTCAAATTCAGTGTGCTAACTAGCACATGTGATAATTGATGATATCTTCACCATTTTTCAAGATAAGGTGATGAGACTCTAGACCCTTACAAAGTATGAGCGGTAAGCCCTATTTACCCAATGTTGTTTGTATTCACCAAAAGATGGCGCTAAAGAGTCAAAAAGTTTGTTTCAGCTAAACGGCTTGATGGATTTCCACAGAACTTGGCACATATGTTAATCATTGGACCCTTAAGCTATATTTTGAAAATGATTAAAAAGTGGGCGTGGCTTATAGGCTTTAAAAATTTTCGCCCTTTTCCACATGAAAAATATATATTCTATTCAGGAAATTACAATTCATATCAGTCATAGTGACATCTACCATCACAGAAAATTTTTTGAAAACTTTCCATTAGGTGGCGCTGTTGTACCCCACAAATGTTTTTGCCATGTTTCTCCCCATTTCTTTCGTAAACACAACAAATGGTCTCATCCAGTATGTTCATTGAATCAGTCAAGTTTAGAAGAGTATTTTAAAAAATAATTTTAACTTATGCTAATTAGTAGAAACTTGCATAGTAAGTCAAACATACTTTTGTTAACTCCTCCCGGCCATCAAACACAATCACATCACAACTTTCCCTGACAAGAGAGGTGGAGCGGCTGACCAAACGATGTGAAGGGATTTTGGATAATTTGCTAATTTATTTTTACATGATTTTTTAAAATAATTTTTTTGGAATGAAAAAGTTTTTTTAGCATAACTTCAAAAGATTTTGACATTTTTCAAAGCTGTTCATAACCACCATACCTAAGGTCAATTCAAATGTATGGCTTGATTTTCAACTTGATTCAACAATAGGGGGCGCAAAAAAGAGGAAGAAATTATACTGCTTAACCAGCTAAATGGATCGGCACGAAACTTAGTGGTTGTCATCATTATAGAGTCTTAAGACTACATTATCAATATGGTAATGATTGATTAACGTGGGCGTGGTTTATGATCATTTAAAATTTCATATTTGAAAAATTTCCTAAAAATCAATATTTGCATGTAAGAGGCTCCAATTTACAGGTTGTGTTAACTGAGTAGTCTTGAGCTTGGGTCACGAAGATCGCAGCGCCACGAAGAGGTTTTTGCTTTATATTTACGAAAATACAGTTTTAGGCTAGCAGTTGTAGCACAAATTCGGTTAGGACAATCTTCTTGAAATTAGCCAAAACGTTCAATCTGAGGTGTTTTATGAAACACATCAAATGTCGTCTTGATTTGAGCACCCCCTTGTGTTTAATTATTGGACTTATTTTTGTTTACAGCCACTAACGCAAATATTATTTTATTGTAAGAACAGTTTAACATTTTTGATCCTTATAAAAATATGAGCAGAATATTCACATCACAGAGGCAATATGGGAATATTTTGAGATTTCTGTACAAAAGCATTGATTTTTAATGAATTTTTAACTTTTTACCAGTTTTTCTGTATAGTTGGACAAAAACGTAAATACATTTTGTTAGAAAGTTTTTTTTTAGGTATACAGTAAATATAAACCATTTATACCATTCCACATGTATCTATGGTGATCTGAGATTATTCTACTAATTTTAGAAAGTAGCACTATTTCTTCATGAATATTTTAATTTTGTCTGTGACCCTGGGCGACGGTGGCACAAGAGTTATGTGCTCGCCCCGCAATCGGAAGGTTGCAGGTTCGAGCCCCGCTCAGTCTGTCGCTGTCGTTGTGTCCTTGGGCAAGACACTTAACCCACGTTGCCTGCTGGTGGTGGTCGGAGGGACCGGTGGCGCCAGTGCTCGGCAGCCTCGCCTCTGTCAGTGCACCCCAGGGCAGCTTTGGCTACATTGTAGCTCATACCCACCAGTGTGTGAATTTGTGTGTGAATGGGTGAATGACTGATTGTGTTGTAAAGCGCCTTGGGGGGTTCCAGGACTCTAGAAGGTTCTATATCAAATACAGGCCTTTTCCCATTTTACCATTTTATTTATATTTACCAATTTTTCTTTAATAAAGCTTTGAATCTATTGATTTAAAAACAACAGCATATTATTCCGCATCTTAACTTTGCCATGTGAGAATGTTTTGGTAATTTTATGATGAGTTTTGGATTTTTCATGATTTTTTGAAAATAATTTGATCAGTAAGTCACGAAATGAAACTCACAGTTTTTGTTGAAAATCTATTAAATCTAGGGACATTATCAAGTGTTTATGTTATTTGTGATAATCTGTTCATGTACAGATTATTGTTTGGTAATCTTTAAATCAAATATGGATTTTATAATGAAGTTTTTGTTTCGATGAGTTTCATTGTACATCTCAATATATTTACTTTTTGAAGAAGCATTTAATTTAGAAACAATAAAATGACAAAACCTGATTTCTCATGACCCCATGGTGGTCCAAGAATATTTTGGAAATTTATTTAAAAAATACATTTTTAGTGAATAATAAACATTTTCAGTAATATAGAAATGGCAAATGGCCTGTATTTGTACAGCGCCTTAGAAGGGTTCAACAACCCTCCAAGGCATTAAAAAACTCAATCAGTCTTTCAACCATTCACACATACAGTCCACACACTGGAGGGCATGGCCTACACTGTAGCCACAGCTGCCCTGGGGAGCACCGAGAGACGAGGCAGCATTCTGTGGTCAGAGTCTGTATCGAGGACGCAACCTTACGATTACTGGAAAACCCACTTCACCTCCTTACCTTCTGCTGTTCCATACAGCACATGACTTATTTGTCTAAATCTCCACCATCTTTAGAAATTAAACGATGGGAGTGGATTGTAATAGGGATTGAGATGTTAACCATGCCTATGAAAGATTTGTGTATAGGCTGCGCAAAAGGTTCAATGAATAATCCTGAGTGTTCCTATCATTGTGCCGATTTAAGTAAGTTGATAGGACACTGGCAGGAGAACATGTTGTTGGGGCGGGGCTATGTGAGGAATGGTGAGGGTGGTGCCGAGAGGGGGACTTAGGTCACGCACTAACATTTATTAGAACTGCCTTTAGGCTTTATTTTGCCACACATCAACTGTGACATTGTTTCCATAAGCTTCCGCAATGTCACAAGATTTATTTCAATCTAGTGTTTTTCACCAAGATCTTGCAGTGTCGATGGTAGAGTCTGACCACATCACAAAGCCTTCTGTAGCACATCTCTCCAACAGCAGCACAACATCATGGAATATCTTTAGTGTGTTTTTGAGGAAGGCTAAGCAGGCCTGCAGCTCAGTGGGTTGCCCTTCACCATCTTGGTCATTTTTGAACAGCTGCCACAGTGATTTTGGGCACTGATTCTCCCCCAGTGATTAGAAATAGCTCTTGATAGCTGTCCAGCTTTCATGTAGCCTCTGGAGAGCAGGCTACAAAATCCACCATCTTGTGGGTACATTTCTCTGCACTGCATGATAGTCTTCCTCCACAAAGCAAAACACTGCTTTTAGTTCTTCGGTGTGCTGTGCAGACACTGAAAAGTGACTTAATAATTTGTTCACTACAAAGTCAATGTCAATATTCAGCCTGTCACTAGCATGTCTCTCACAGTTGTGCACTATATGAGCCAAACAATTCACCTTACTGATGACATTGTTGTGTCCCTTTAACTTCTGGAAAACAGAATTGTTTTTTTTCATAGTTTACACTTGCATTATCAGTAGCATATGCTGAAATCATGTCCAGTTGTAGACCATTTTCTTCTAACCTACTTGTTATCTGTTGGTGTTACACCCCTCCAGTGGGCTCAGCTAGGAAGATGAGGAGGGGGGGCATAAAATGGACAAGTCTAACGTTGTTGTGAATTATCATAAGAGCAGGGGGGGTTATATTAATGCTAGTAACAAATAGAAATGACTATTATGTTAGTTCATGAAAATGTTTAATTTGAATGTGCACAAAGGACATGTTATTTAATTTGATTATTTAGTGATATGAGACAGTATTTCTGATTTGAAATTAGTTAAGAGGCTCAGTATTGTGTAATCTTTAAAACTTCATTACCCATGAGACTTAGCGTGTTCCCAGAAGGCTTAACGAGAAAACCAGGAAGTAGAGAAAAAACTGGCGCTAAGAGCAGACATGTGACTTTCCTGTAAGGTTTTCTAATTCACTAAAGTTTGAGTTCAGCAAGACACGGTCTCGTCTCATTCTTTATTTTGAAGAAGCTCGGTTGAGCTACAAACGTAAGGTCACCCTAAAGGGGGATAAAAGGCTTGACAAAGCAAAACCAACTCAAAGTGTCCTTGTTTTCAACGGTTTATTAAAAGGGGCTGGAAAGTCCAAAAGGAGGGGGCAAAAACCTCACCTAGAAATTAACCAAGGCGTGTCCAAAGGACAAATCAAACTAAGATTAACAATTTAACTGAGAACGTCCACACTGAAAACCCTAAAATAACTCTTATTAACCAAGGTTTGTCTGAAAGAAAAACCAAACCAAACTTATCAAAGTAAGTCAAATTGTCACAAATCCTAAAAAGCTCTTCTATATTAAAAAGGAGACTGGAACTCCATAAAGGGTAAAACCTCAACTGGTAATTAACCAATGTAGTCTAAAAGACGAACCAAACCAAAATTACCAACTAACTCAAATTGTTCCAAACACCAAAGTTCTACCTACTCTATCTCTCTCTAGAAGTAAGCAAAACCTGCAAAAGGTTTAGACGGAGTCAAAAAACTACAAGGGAAGAGAACTCCAGTTGCTGCTGTAACCCACAGACAATTTCTCTCCTTTGATGAGCTCCAGCTGGCTGCTTTTGAAGGGCCAGCTGGTGAGGTGAAAAGTCCCAGCTGGCAGTGACTGCTCCTCTGGTGCTGTCCATGGTCCTGGAGGATAGTTGCTTCCCAAGGGGCAGCTGTCCAAGGTGCTGCACTGCTGAACAGGAAAACAGGGAGCGCTGCACACCACTGAGCTCCAAAACAGTGGCGGCCGTAACAGTTTGTATCCATATACAAACTGTTACGGCCGCTGACTCATTGCTGTCTTCATAAAAGTCAAGCTCTTGCTTTTCAATCCCAGCTCTGGTGTCCAGTATCTCAGAGACAGTGGAAAGAGTTTAGTTGTGCCGTGATTAGATGCATCTGATGCCACCTGGCATGTGGGCGTTTTTGTTGCATGGCAGATCTTAAACCACTGGTGTTTTTAATTCTTCCAAACAGATCTCTACAGAGGCAGGTGCAAGAACATCTGTCACTATGAATACCACCTTTGTACGACCACATGGCACCACATGGCATTTTCTTTGCTATCTCAGAGTGTGGAAACAAGAGTGATGTTAGCTTATTTGCACAATCTTCTGACCTGTTTGACTGGGAGTGTTGCACAGTTGGTAAACACTGGTTACTTCAGCAGCTGTTACCTTGTCTCTATTAGAACATTCTTTGAGCTTTAACACAAACATATCCATTGTTTGGGTAGCCTCCTTTAGAGCAAAACATTTGTTGCGAGTGTTGGATTTTCGGTGCTGTTTGTCATACTCCCCGCCGTGAGAAAACAGAGAACTTACTCTGACAAATATCACAAAAGGCTCTATCTGAGTCGCCAGGAACAGGTTTTACCCAGGAATCTCTCCCAGTCACTGTTGTGTTAGCAATTTCTTTTTTTCGCTGTGCTCATTTCTCCTCACCTCTCCTTCTCTCCCTCTCCTTTCATATTTTTCTGGTTTGTTTCGGTAGTTTGTGCGGATGTGTGCTTTGAATCTGTTAATGTCCCACTTCCTTGTTTGATTAACAGTCACTGCTTGCGCCACACAACCCGTATGACAGATTTATCGAGAGTCTGTCAGTAATGCAGGACATTGTCCCAATTTGCGGGATGTGTAAAATATAAAGAAAATGCGGGACTGTCCCGCACAAAGCGGGACATCTGGTCACCCTGGACACCTGCAGTCCTAAATGGAGAAAATCAGAGGTCACAGGTGACAAAAAAGCAATAAACACATTTTTACATTCATCCACATGAGAAGATAAAAATTATATTCTTCACACAAACTATTTTAATTGTTCTTTAAAATGTGTCAACTGTGTAAATCCCTGAATGTAAAACTGTATTTTTTACAGCAGAACACATGATCAACTACTGTGGTCATGTGTAAACAGCTTCACTCTTCACCTCTATGCTTAATAAAAACACTCTGTTGTCCCCTAAACAAATGACAAGTGTAATTTGACACACACACACACACACACACACACACACACACACACACACACACACACACCGGAATAACTACGGGACCCGCGATACAAGCTCGTTCTGGCTGATTTCTGCTTAAAATGTAATTCAAAACACAAAAATACAAATGAAAACTGTCTATAAACTGAACCACTTAAAGAGTTTTAGTTTTCTACCATGACTTTTTAAACAAACTTACATTTAAAACTTTGCAGCTCTCCACATTTTTCCTTCTTTTTGAAAATACAAGAGCCAGCACACAAAGCATGTTGGAACAGCCTTGGTCTGTGAGGATACAACAGACCCATCCTCGAAATGTGGATGGACCAAGGATGCATTTGAGGACGTGAAACTGAGTATTCTTGGAATTCGGACAGTACTAGTTGCTGTGCTGTGACGTCATCGACACCAAAATGCATCCTTACAAGCATCCTGTCCCTGGATTTGGACATATCCTTAAAGAACTGTTAAAGGTTCAAGGTGCTGTTTTTTAAAGCTAATATTTCTACTGTTTTTCACACATTGCTTACCGTGTATGGTCTGATTTACAATAAACTTAGAAAGCACTGGAAAGTACAAACCATAGACATGATTTATATATTATAAAATATTGTACTGGACATTCTACCACTAGGTCACCTTCTCAGTGGCTTAGTTGTAGACTGTCAACCCTGGGACTGGGAGATCAAGGTTCAAATCTGTTTAGGTCATACTAAAGACTTTATAAATGGAACCCAATGCCTCCCTGACTGACACTGAGCTTTAAGGGCTTGGATTGGAGAGCTAAACCACTAAATAGTTCCTGAGCACAGCCACTGCTGCAGTTCACTGCTCCTCACAGGCAGGGGTCAAATGTGGAGATGTAACTTCACCAGTGTGTGATGATGACTAATGGGACTTTAACTTTAGAAAGGATCACTGGCATCATGTCAGTTTGCTGACAAGAATCTGACATTTACCAAAACAAATCTAGGCAGATATCAATCTATTATGGTTAGACAAAGTCTGGACTGGTACATCTGCATTGCTGTGACAAAAGTGAGGCTTTTTCTAAGCACTGGTGCCATCAGTCCCTCCGACCACCACCAGCAGGTAAGGTGGGTAAGGTGTCTCACCCAAGAACACAACGACAGTATTTTCTGATCAAAGCTTGGATCGAACCTGCAAACTTCTTATTAGTGGACAACCCGCTCTGCCTCCTGAGCTACTGTTGTCAGTTTCACTTCAGGCTTAGTTAAATTCTTTATTCTTTTTTCTGAGACTATAATTAAAATATTTCCAATTTGTTTTAAAGATTTCTTTCATGTATTATTCTGATAGCTCAATAAAAATATACATTTTTGTGGCTTACTCTCTTTAAACATCCCAATACATGGAATAGTTTATCTATCTTACTGATCTCACAAAGAAGATAAAGCAGCCTGAAAGACTTGTCATTTCTTTGAGATTTACAGTGAAAAAACCAATGAAATCCAAATGGTGCTGACTGAAAAGTGTTTGAATAATTCCCAGTTGTTGTGTCTGCTGTATTTTACATCTGTTTCTATTAAAACTGTGAAATACTGTTAAAACAATGTGATTCCATTAAATTTACTCAAACTTACATGAAAATTACAGTACTATGCTGCAAGCATGTTTTAGAGGTATTTTACTGTTGATTTGACTGTAATATGCTATGGGATAACGTAAGTTATTTAATGTTCTATGGTAGGATGTGAAACAGAAACCCCTTGTGGATATTTGTGTTCTACATGTAGACTTATGTTACAGTTATTCATCTACTGGACATTTGTGAAGCTGCATTTGCAAGGTTTAGAATCCCTCTTGATAAACTGATGCTTAATTGGATATTTGGTTTGTGGACAGAAATGGCTCTCTTTGTGAACAAGTTCGTTATTACATTTCGGTGTTTAATTTTTAAAGAGTACCATGGTGAACATTTGCTTGTTGCATCTGTTTGTGTTCACAATAATCTCCCACAGTGAAAGATAATTTGTTACATGCCACTATTTTGTGCAGTGGAGACATTAATGTGTTGGAGGTTTTTGTAGATTCCTTATTTGAGGAAAATGTGTATGTGTTGTTAATTGTATGACATGTTAATATTTATGAGGTTAATTTAAGTGCTTGATTTGTGTTGATCTTTCTTAACTGCAGCAAGGTGGATTATATTATATAACTTTATCTATATAATTTATAAATAATCATCAGCATTTTTGTTTATTTTGCGAAAAAAGTGTAATTAATTACATTACAAAATGTAAGCTGAATTCCCAATACTGTTTAAAGTATTTAAAGTCACTATAACGCAGATTAGTAGATTTAAATATCACATTTACATCCTAATAAAATTAGAATTAGACAAAGGTTAAAGCTTGAGCAGTTATAGTTCAGAAGGAGCAGCGAAAAGAGAAAAAGTTTTCAATGTTAATTTAAAAGTTGCTAGAGTTGGAGCAAATTTTAAGTCTTAATACTAGAACTACCAGGATTTTCTGACCCCCTCAGCTCTACCAGAGGTAGCCAAATGGCTCCTTGGTTTGAAAATCACAACTCAGCCACTGACAATTAGCTGCCTTTCATTTGTAAATGTAGCCATTCTCTGTGCAGAGACAACGGCCCATTGGAATGTGGAGGAATGCTGGGGAGCGGAAAATTTTCAGTCATTTAGGTTGGCCTAATATTTTTTGCCTCTATAGCCCATTAGCCCTGGTAGAAAATGATTCACAAGCTCTTTTTATAAGACACACTGTGCCGGCAAATCAGCGCAACATTACCGTGTGTTTTATAAACGACGTTGTGCGAATTTTGCTGCATTTGTTGCGCCTTGCTTGGTAGTAATATTGCGGTAATCGTCTGTGCTATAAACAGCGATTGCGCCTTGCCACGACAGAGGAAGATGTCAAATGACGTAGCAAATGTGTGGCAACCCCCAACTGGAAAGAGTATATAAACTACATAAACATGAGAAAGTTAGTAAACAAGCAGCGTACATGGCTAATTGGAGTGACATAAGATCTGTGAACTTCTGTCTTTACGATCAGAAGCAGAAGTAGCCAGACAATTCTCAGGAACTGTGACGGACAGCCACCTCTTTGAGGGTTTGTCTAAAACACTCAAGGAGCGTGACTTCAGCAGAGACAGAGAACAGATCATGTCAAAACTCAAAGGATTGAAGAAGTTTCACTTTTCACTGTTTCTTTTTACATGCAATTGCAGCCAGGTAACGTGAAAAATAAATCCTGTTCAGATGTAGCTGATCACCTGAAGCCTTTACAAGAGTCTGGCTTGTTTTCAACACCTGAAAAGCAGCTTCTTCACAGCTGTTATGAACCTTCTTTTGGAACCTGGACAATCGAAGCCTACATTGCAGTTAACCTGCTTTATTCCCCCAAAATTGTTTGAGTTGCAATAGAAAAAATCCACAAAAGGCTTGTGCCTTTGAAGGTTTATTGTTCTAATAAAACCATAATGCTTTCTTGGATTACCTGAGCATTTTGTGGCTCTTTTGTAAAAAGGGCTTCGGTTGAATCTGGTCAACTGAACTTGCCCGCCCAAAATAATTTATGACTGACTTTGTGAAGACTTCAGATAAGCATACAAGTTGTGAATGCAACATAAGCTATAAAGTCTACAAACATAGTCATTAAAATAATATCACGTTTTACAGATGCCTGTATGCTCTGTCATTATATCCTGCATGTAGCCTCTAACTGAAGACACTCTTGTTGAGTATTCTTGTGTCTCTGGTTTTTCTCTAGCTGCTTCTTTACCTGACTGCTAGAAAAAAAACAGGCATGAGGGGAAGGTGAGGGGAGCACCAGTATTTCCTGAAGTGATTTACAGAACATAGACAAACAATCACAAGTGATTAGGAATGCTAGGCAAAAACAACAGTGCCAAATGGCGGCTCTCTGGGAGTTCTAGTGATAAGGAAACTAATTCAATATGTTAGTAGGTAGCTTTACCCTATCTGACCTAGGGGTCTACTAACTCAAGATTTTTTAGAAAAAAGTGTCATTAATTGCATTTAAAAATGTAAACTGTAATACTGTGATTATATGTTCAAAGTTTTAACTACACCATTTAAACCTTCTTACTGTCTTAAATTGTGATTTCATTCCTTAAATATGGTCAGATGTTTACTTAGATTTACATTAAAAGTGTCTGTCTTGCATCATAATGAGGTGAAGGTGAGTACTGCAAATACAGGCTCCAAAAGTCAATAGTCTTTGATTAGGTCTTTTCAGATTCAGATTTCAGATTTATTGGCCAAGTAAAATTACATTTACAAGGAATTTAGCTTCGGTAGATGTTCGCTCTATAAAACATACAACAACCACAATGAATGAGAATAAAAAAATACATAAAAAACACATAAGAACATGTAGACCCACACACATGTTCCTTTTCCCAACACACATACATACATATATGCATACACGTACACACACATATACATATGTACACACACACACACACACACACACACACACACACACACACACACACACACACACCTCTCTCTCATACAC
>SSNQ01033226.1:2481-15292 GCA_006942095.1 Nothobranchius kuhntae | reverse complement strand
CTCTGAGCAGCGCTGATCTTTATCTGCTCCAGCTGGGTGATTCCTGATGGGAGTCAGCTGCATAGAGTGAAGCCAGGGAGCTGGGCGCTCTCCATGGTCCTGAAAATGGTGCAGGAATAAGGGTGCGGAGTAGAAGCTGAGTGCTGGAGAACTCAGGGTCCGTAACAAGCAAAGAAAGCGAATGGAAACCCTGGATAAACGGATTAAATCTTTGGAATTAGAATTAAACGTTAGCGATGACTCAACAAAACAAAGTGAGTTGCTAAGTTTGAGAACTGAATATAATAAATTATCATCTGATGCAGCAGCAAAAAGTCTAATGTGGCTGAAGCAATCTTATTATGACCAAGGAGAGAAAGCAGGTAGACTTTTGGCATGGAGAATTAAGAAAATGCAGAGTGAAAAAGCAATTAATAGTATAAAGACCTCCTCAGGGAATGTAACGGTAGATCCATTGGAAATCAATGACAGCTTTAGAGAATTTTATGAAAAATTGTATAAATCAGAATGCGCTCAAACCTCTGAAGAACAGGACATATTCTTAGATCAACTTCAGTTTCAGAAGCTAACAGAAAACACAAAGCAGGAATTAGACATCTATCTCTCGTTTCACACCTATTTGGGGCAACATATGTTTTAAAGCAGGAAGAGCGGATGGGGGTTTCAAAATCTGGGCAGATAAAGGTGTACAGAAGGTGGCAGATCTTTATAAGGATGGCAGTCTTCTTACATTTGATCAGCTATGCCGAATATACGGCATCCCCAAAAAACATTTTTTTAAATATTTACAAGTTAAACATTTCATTATGTCAAAATATTAACAGATTGTTTCTGAGCCACCATTATCACACTTGGAGAATGTTATACTTCAAATGCCAGTGGGTAGAGGTCATATCTCCTCAGTTTATACAGCTCTATTAACACATGATAAGGAATCTGCCATTGACAAGTTGGACGCATGGAGAGCTGACATCCAAGAGGAGATACAGGAGGTGGACTGGGAAACTGCATGTTTAAAAGCCCAAAGACAATCAATTAATACGAGGATGAAACTTCTACAATATAAGTGGTTGATGAGAACTTACATAACCCCAGTCAAACTGAATCGCTGGTCACCTGTCATTCCAGATAGTTGCAGAAAATGTTTAGATGGGAAGGGCACTCTGCTTCACTGTGTATGGAGCTGTCCAAAATTACAACAGTACTGGGTATCAATCACGCAAACTTTATCGAAGATTGTTGGAGCAAGTATACCTGTTGAAGCAAAATTGTGTGTGTTGGGTATATATATCCAAAGAACTGTGACTTTAGCATCAGACAGATAAAGTTAATTGATTTTGGACTCCTGCAAGCGAGGCGCTTAATATCTTTGTATTGGAAGAAAATGGATGTACCCTCAAGCCATATGTGGGTCAAGGAGATGGCATCATGTATTGCATTGGAACGACTTACTTATATTGTCAGGGGAAAGGGGGCATATTTTGAAGAAATATGGTTACCTCTAATCGAGTTTCTGAGACATTATGAAGTGAATTAATCTGGAAAGTGATACTTGGTGCTGATATATATATATATATTCCTTTTCTTTCTTTTGTTGTTTTTCTTTCTTTTGTTGTTTATTATTACTGTTGTTTTTTATAGTTGTTTATTTTGAGGACTATGTTCTTTAATATAAATCCCATGTTAACTGTACTATTATTCTTGAGTGTTCTGTATTATAAACTTCAATAAACATAATGTTAAAAAAAAAAGCCGAGCCGTGAGATACATCAAGGGCACATTGTTAACCAAGCTACAACAAACAATGTAGACAATGTTACAGCAGAGCTTGTTAAGGCACTAGCAGGAGCATTAAATGCTAGTAGGATATCGGTTCCAGAACCACCAATCTTTAATGGGGATCCACTAAGATACAGTGACTGGAAACTCTCATTCCACACACTCATTGATCAGAAGAACATTCCAGAACAGGAGAAAGTATTCTATCTTCGCCGCTATGTGGGTGGACAAGTAAAGAGTGCACTGGATGGATACTGCATGGAACTGAAACAGCTTATGTTGCTGCATGGAAGTTACTTGATGAAAGATACGGGAATCCATTCACGAAATTCCTGGACAGGTGGACAGGACCACAATGCATGAATGTAATTGTCAGTGTTGGCGCCAAAAAGGTCAAGAGGTCATCTACAAAATGTTTTGAGTTGAAGCTGAGTTCTTAGGTTGAAGGCTTATCGAGATGTGTTTTCTGGCTACAGTTCGTGTGCTGTTCCAACATCAGCTCCAAAGGAATTTCCTGTTTTGGTCTCTGCCTGCTTCCAGTAAAAGCTGGACGCTTATCTCACTTGCTAAAAAACTTGATGTGATTCCAAAATGTTCGTGTGGTCCAGACAAGAAGTCTCCACTTACAGTTTCCACAGAGATGTGCTACCAAATATGGTCTGGTTCTCGCCTGTTGACTGTTGAATGTTCAAAGGCTGTGAGCTATAAGAAGGGGACCACTCGTGATTGTCGGGGTCTTTTCAGCTGTCCTGAGATGTGAGCAGATAAGTAAAAAGACCACGCTGTCTCGGCTGAAAAACTCTCTCTCCGACTCTTTCTTTAAGAATAACAGGGAATAACAGGGAATGCCCACATCAGGAACGTTGTTTGTGCAGTGTGTACAGATGTCAGATGACACAAACCCCATCTTGAACATCCGATGACCTGTATAGTGTACTCTGTGTAGAATTTTGTACTGAATTAATTGTAAATTGGGGTGTCTGATCATTTTAAAAGTTTTTAAACAAGTTTGGGACCAGAAGTTCTGGTCAAAGCTGACTGTTAGATCCATCTCCCATTTTTCAATAGGAATTACTATTCTATTGTCTATTTTGGACAGTGTCTTATATACTTTAGACAGTAGTTTGGGGGGTTTGAGATTATAAAAGTCATATACCCTTGGTGGTGTTTGTAATTCTATTTTATTGAGCTTAAATTTTTGTTTGACTACAGATTTAATCTGGTGGTATTCTAAAAAGCTATTCTTATCTATTCCAAATTGGGAGACTATTCTATTAAATGGGATGAAGTCCAATCCTTCATATATGTGTTCCAGGTATAGGATTCCTTTGTTTTTCCAGTCCGGAAGGTTCATCATTTTATTCTTTTGCAAAATATCAGGATTATTCCAGATAGGTGTGCGTCTGCATGGTACTAGTGAAGACTCTGTCATTTTAAGACACTCCCACCATGCTGTCAGAGAGGTGCTGATACTAATACTTTTGAAGCCTTCATGTTTTCTTATGCTTGAGCTAATAAATGGTAAGTCTGAAAGCTCTATCGTATTGCAAAGTGTCTGTTCTATGTCTAAGCAAGACTCATCTAGTGGGTAATCTTGCAACCATCTTGGTATATATTGCAGCCTGTTGGCTAAGAAATAATAATAAAAGTTGGGTAGATCCAGTCCTCCTCTGTCTTTGGTCTTCTGAAGCGTTTTTAAACTAATTCGTGGAGGTTTATCCTGCCAAAGGAATTTAGTAATTGAGGAGTCCAGAGATTTAAACTGTCATGGTCTGCGTCTCCCCTCATGTGTCTCCTTGTGTTCTCCATCCCTCTCTAGGTTCTCCTTTTGTGTCTCCTAGCGCCTTCATGTGTCCTTGTCTGTGTCTCTTTGTGTTCCTCATGTGTCTCCTGTTTTGCAGCCCTCTAGATCATCCCTCCCAGGTCCTGTGTTCCTTCAGTCTTCCCCAGTCACCCCTCTGCAGTTTTTTATAGGTTCAGCTTCTCATTTTTATTAGTCTCTTTAGTATGTTTTCCCACAGGTTTTCTGTAGTTTCCCTTCCCCCTAGAATATTAGATAATTTTGCATGCTCATCTTGACTTTAGGTTTTTTACTCTTAGGTCATGTTAGTTTCCTCCCTGATTAGTTAATTGCCTTCACTTGGATCCTCTCCCCACACACCTGCAGCCGATCTGCCTCCCATCATGCCCCAGTGTGTTTAACCCTGTCTCTGCCCTGCCTGTATCTAACTCTGTCTGTTGTTGGTCCATTGTTTGTGTCAGCATTGTTTTGTGCTCTATGTGAGCTTTGCGCCTTGTCACTAGGTTTTGTGCTCTAAGTGAGCTTTCGTTCTCCTGTTGTTCAGGATTTTGGTTTTTGGCTTCCTACCCTTTTTGGATTTTTCGTTCCTCATCCTAAATAAAATGATTTACTTTTAAAATGCTCCTGCCTCGTGTCATCTGGGGTAATCTGCATCTTGGGTCCTAACCTCCTCCTAATCTGCAATGTGACATAAACCTGTCAGCTGGTGGTTTGTTTGGGATCATTGAAAATAAGTAATTTATTCTGGGTAAAACCATCATTTTAATTGTAGCAACTCTCCCCATGAGTGATATCGGTAAGGATTTCCATCTTGCAAGATCATCTTCCACTGGCTTTAAAAGTGGGATGTAGTTTAGTTTGGTTAGATCTGCTAACTTGGGAGAGACATTTATTTGTTCTGCAGGAAACTATCTTATCAGCTTTGCAGGTGCGGAAAAAGTTAAAGGTGCCAAAATCCTTGATGGTTAAAGAGGTTTTGCGATGGATGGCCAGTCTGAAGCTTGCTCTAGAACTGACAAATTACTCAAAGTTATCTAGTTTTGAACTACAGAACGAAAGTTAAAATGCAATACAAATGATAAGGAATAGCAAAATGTTAAAATTTCAAAGTAATAAAAGGTAAAACTGTAATCAAGCAATTTAAATGTTAAATATTACACGATTAAAATTTAAAGGAAAGTAAATAATTAAAATATAAAGGAATGATTAATGATTAACACATTAAAGGAGTATTAATTTAAAAGTAAGTAATTAAGCTATCAAAGATTCATGTAAACCGAGTAATAATGGTGGTGAAGATAAAACAAACTTTAGCAATTCAGATTCCTTTTGGTTAGAAGGATAAAATCCTTTCCTGAGCCTTTCGAACATCGCTGGTCTAATGCCTCACTGATCTTTTACTCATTAGAGGAAATAGATTCTCATAAGGTAAGGAACTTTTAGCTCATTGATTTTGGTCAGCACCTCTTAATGCTGAAGTTATGTTACGTCCTCTATCCTAGTATTTATTTATCCATGTGGCTATGCAGTGTTTCCCCTACATAGGCTCAGGTGTGGCCTGGTACCACAGCTATGAATGTAACACCCCCGCCGGACAACTTCGATCTATACACAGATCCAAGTGGTCCGGTGGGCGGAACCAGGACCCATATACATACACACACACACATATATATATATAAACATACATATATATATCAGAGGAATCTCAATGCCCACACTGTGGTGGCAATCCGGTTCTTTTTCTTCTTTAAGTCACCGTTGGAAGTTGGTCGAGCAACTTAGATTTGTAATCACACGAATAATACCAGATGATCTTCTTTATAAAAAGATGGTTTAATTATAAATCCAATTGTGCTACAACTCGGTCAAAAAACTGTGTTGCCTCCTAACGCTCCAACTCCCATCTACCCAAAAAATAACCCCAACAAAACCTTCTATACAAGGAATTATGGGATACAGGAAGCCTAAAACACAAAGAAAATGTTTCTGAATCTTAACACTTCTAGATTCTATGATTTTAACTTAAGTGTTTCTGTATTTTTAAATTAAATTATATTTTTTAAACATCACAAATATGCATTTTTTAAAACTTATTCACGAACATATCCTAAATGAATTAGCAACTAATTGGCTCTTAAGCTGGGGTTATGCTTGACACATTTACTTTTCGCTTGGTGATGCGGCTCACGGATGGAACGCGCTTCACAACTTGCAGCGTTTATGGTTCATGCGGCTTGTCTCTGCGGTGAGCCAATATTCTCCCAAACTGTAGGGGGCAGCATGGAGCTCTACAGCATGCATCCAACAATACACCATAGTAGAAGTAGAAATTACTGTTTACAACATGGCATTCCAGCATTTTTTAACAGCGTCCTCGTCTTTTCCGACAGTGCGAGATATTTCTCTCCAAGAATTAACAACATGTTGATCACGGTGATCTCTGAGAGCTGAATCATACAAATGTCTGTATTTATGAACCTCTGCCATACTAGTTCTTGACAGTCCGCCTTGTTTTTCGGCGTCCGACAGTCCGCGTGGTCAGAAAATTTCCTAGGTGCGCGGTGCGGAAAGTTTGGGCCGTGCGAAGGCGCGGTGGAGGGGCGTGGTTGTTAAAATGATGCAATTTTGTCGCGCAGAGCTGTGCGAACCTCGTGGACGCGTCAAGCATAAACCAAGCTTTACACACACTTTACAAAAGCTTGCTATGCCCTTGCGCGCACACACATTCTCCTTCTCCTCCACTCCCCTGCTCTCACAGATGGAATTTTTTTCCCGTCATAACACCTTCAAAATAACCCATTATGTCTTGTGTGAACTGTAATGTGACAGTTTAAATCCGTCTTGTCTCTAAATCTTTGACCACAGGTCTCACAGACAAAAGGGTTTTATCTTGTGTGGACCCTCACGTGATAGTTTAAATGTGTCTTTTGGCTAAATCTTTGACCACAGGTTTCACAGGCAAAAGGTTTTTCTCCCGTGTGGACTTTCATGTGAACGTCTAAGGCTTGTTTATGGGCAAATCTTCGACCACAGGCCTCACAGGGAAAAGGTTTTTCTCCTGTGTGGACTCTCATGTGAATGTTTAAATTTCCCTTTCGGCTAAATCTTTGACCACAGGTCTCACAGGGAAAAGGTTTTTCTCTTGTGTGGACTTTCACGTGAATGTCTAAGGCTTGTTTATGGGCAAATCTTCGCCCACAGGTCTCACAGGCAAAAGGGTTTTCTCCAGTGTGGACTCTCACGTGATAGTTTAAATGTGTCTTTTGGCTAAATCTTTTACCACAGGTCTCACATGCAAAAGGTTTTTGTCCTGTGTGGACTCTCATGTGACAGTTTAAATGTGTCTTTTGGCTAAATCTTTCACAACAGGTCTCACAAGCAAAAGGTTTTTCTCTTGTGTGGACTCTCATGTGAATGATTAAATTTCCTTTTCGGCTAAATCTTCGACCACAGGTCTCACAGGGAAAAGGTTTTTCTCCTGTGTGGACTTTCACGTGAAGGTCTAAGACTTGTTTATGGGCAAATCTTTGGCCACAGGTCTCACAGGCAAAAGGTTTTTCTCCTGTGTGGACTCTTATGTGCCTGTTTAAATTATACATTACACTAAATCTTTTACCACAGTCATCACAACTAAATGATTTTAGTTTTTTCTGGACTTTCTTGCATGAGTCTACATGTTGCTTCACTTCAACACATTTCTTTTTGACCAAACAACTTGAAGACCTTATTGCTGAATGACCTGACACTCTCACATGTTTCTGGAGAGACCTCTTGTGGAGAAATTGTTTACCACACTCAGGGCAGCTAAAGGACTTGTCGGCAGTCCTAATATGTGAATCAGCAGACCTGCTTTCAATCCAGTCAATGTCTTCTTCTCCAGTTTCAGACCCAGAGTCAGACAGCTCAGAGTCTAGATTCACATCATCATCCTCTTCATCATCTCCACTCATTTCGGTTTCTGAAGAATCAGATGTCTGTTCATGAGGGTTCAGATCTTGGTTCCTGCTAGTGTCTGCTCTTCCACCGGTTTCTGCTGTCATCTGGTGAGCTGAGCTGCTGTTTCGAACTTCTTTGTCTTCTACTTGCTGCTGATGAAGCTGTGAGAACAGAGGTTTCTCTTCATCATCCTCACTCTTTATAGAAGCAAATGTGAATGGAAACCTGGCAGCATCAGTTTTCTCCTCCAAATGGAGTTGCTCTCCCACCAGGCTGGTCCAGTTTTCCTCTTGTTCCTCCTTCATGTGGATGTGTTCTGGGTCTTTCTGGTCCTCACCTGCACTCTGTTCCTCAGGAGCTTCTTCTTTAACCAGCACCAGCTGTTGAACATCTGTAGGAAACACAGAAACATGATGTGAATTACCGGTCGATGGAACTTCACATTCACACTTACTGTATTATTGTTTCAAGTTGGTGAGATAAGAACTGACTCAGAAAACAGGAAATTACTTTTCAAATCAAATGACTTCTCAGTGGCCCAGTGGTAGAGGGTCTGCCCTAGGACATCGAGGTTCAAATCCCGGTCGGGTCATATCAAAGACTTTAAAATGGGACCCAATGCCTCCCTGCTTGACACACAACGGGTTATACCACCAAATAGTTCCCGAGTGCAGCAACAGCTGCAGCTCATCGCTCCTTCTGGAGATGGGTCAAATGCGGAGACGTAATTTCACCAGTGTGTGAAGATGACAATAAAAATAATAATAGTAAATTTTTTTGTGGGAGCTTTTTCTCTTCTGGCACTCACAGAGTACAGTCGCTTCCCTTTTTGCTCCCTTATCTTTTTCCCCAAGGCTCTTTGTCCTGTCTGCCTACAGAGCGAGTCTCTGCATTTCTTATGGGATTCCCTATTTTATTAGAAATGGATTTAATTAATTGGTCATTCAACGCGATTGATAAGATCTTTTCCACGATGAGAACGGAGGAGGGGGCTCCCACCTGCCCTCAAGGGACACACGCAGCGGGATATGCGCTCGATTCCTGGAAGGTCTAGAGGATCGTTTGTCTCTCTCAGCTGTCCATTGAGGACATCGAAGATATGTGGATATTTGGCCTGATGATCACTGGATTTCTTCTGATTGGAGTGGGAGGATATCTGGTTTTCTGGAAGTTTGGGAAGTCGGGAGCGATTGAAGTGCGACCCGCACCCATGGCAAGCACCGCCCGGGCGGATGCCTCACAGACTGGGATGTTACTCGAGGTGAACCGTAAGCTGGACAATGTCCTTGCTGCGTTGCCGGTATTAGTGCGCAAAATGGATGTCATCTCGGAGAGGGTCACTGGACGGTGTGGAGATGTTTAAAACCTGAATTGGCTTCAATGGAGGACTTGAATGATCAATAAAGACTTAAAGGCAGAGATGAAAATTATCTCTGCCTGACCCAAACAAAGTCCTGTTATCCAATCTGACGCCATAGCAGCCTTGGAGCTGCATGCTACAACCCCCACGATGGAAGGAATGCAGACAGATGCTGTGAAAACCCGACCTACCCCCCGCCTTCAGATTGTGGTCTCTGCATAGCGAGGTCATCAAAATGCAGGAACTCAATGTGCTCTGTGCTTTCCCATGACCTCCCGCCCAACTGTGGATACAGTTGGCTGAGCGCCACAAGGGCTGCTCCCGCTGAGGAAACCAAATCCCAGCCCCCCCCCTACCGGGTCTCATGTTGTGAACTGTGACGTTCGTGCTTACATGTTGAGGTGTTTTTTTTTTCATAGTAGAGCTACTCCCTGCCGGGAGTAACTCTGTTCTGCCTTTTTCTCCCTCCCCCAACTTTCCTCATGTAATCCCCTCTTCATCTATTGAAATGAGCGCCGTTATGGCTGCTCTCGTGGTCTGCCTGTATCTGTTCTGTCTATATGTGTGTGTGTAACCTCGGTCAGGCTGCTCTGTGGAGTCAAGTTCCTACGCTCTGGTTCGCTGGAGCGCTGGCAATAAAATTTTCTCTGATTCTCAGACCCAAGGACTCATTACAACAATAAATGAAAGAACATTAAAAACATAAATGGCAAATAAAAACATGCACTAACATTTACTCTAAGATCGCATACTAAAGGGAATATGCTAGCTTGAATAGGTGGGTTTTGATGTGTGCTTTAAATAGCATAAAGGAGTCAATATTTCTAATGGGAGGAGGAAGTGAGTTCCAGAGTCATCAGGCAGAGCGACTGAAAGCTCTGCTTCCCCATGGTGGTAAGGCGAGCTCAGGGTTGCATCAGATGGAGCGCCGATGAGGATTTAAGAGACCTGGATATTTTAGCAATAGCGATTAAATCAGACAGATAAGGCAGGGTCATGTTATGCATAGATTTAATTGGGAGTGTCAGAATCTTGTAAATGATCTTGAATTCAATAGGCAACCAATGTAACTGTTTTAGAACAGGAGTGATGTGATTTCTTGAGGGGGGTACCAGTAAGGTTGATCGCTGCAGAGGTCTGGAGGAGTTGGAGTTTTTCAAGGGCTTTCGTCAGAAGACCGAAGAGAAAAGAGTTACAGTAGTCAATATGAGAGGTACTGAGACTTTTGATGAGGACTGCAGCAGCATGGGGTGTGAGAAAAGGATGGAGTCTGTTGATATTGCGTAGACGGAAATAAGCGGCCTGAGTAACATGGTTCATGTGAGACTGGAATGAAAGTGTGCCATCAAGTATGACACCCAGACTTTTTACCTGCAGAGATGGATGAACTGTGGAGGTATCAATGTTGATCGGGGAAATTGTATAAAACGGAAGCAGTGCCAATCAGAAGAAGTTTAACTTTATTGCTGTTTAGTTTGAGTACATTACTTGTGTAGTGGGATTAGTCATCTGCCACCAAGTAAATGGACAACCTATCATTGAGGGAAGGTGCTAATATAAATAGGGCCTGGGGTGGCGCTACTGCGATCTTTGCTTTGGCTCAACTTCTGCTTCCTGGGTGAAGTGCAATTATGTACGGGACTCCGGCGTGTCGGACTGTGAGTAATATCCGAAACGCTGCAGTAGCTGCATGGAGTCTAGTGTTTATTGATTGTTCCTGTCGCAGGAATTGTTGCATGTGGTCCTCCCAGAAGAACGGAAGGCTTCTCTTTATCCTATGCGCTTCAAAGAAGTGGTATGTACATCTGCGCTCCTCTCCACTTAGCTGTGGCTGTAGGATAATGCTAACTAATGTGTCTTCCAGATCGAGGAAGGGGTGTGTCTCCACGGGAGCCTCTGTTGTTCTGCTGCTTTTCTGCACTGTTCCATGGGATCTCTGTTTTCCTGTCGTTGACCCGGTGCTGGACTATCATCCGGCTCCAAGGCCTCTCCACCCCACTGCTCGGGCTGGTTAAACGGCATCAGCGGAGACCATCGGGAGCGGCTTTTCTCACTCACTACTCTAGACTGAGTACCAGCAGAGGACCTACACCCGGTGTGGGTTTGGGTATTTTGATGAGGGGCTGCGGGCCCTGCCGGCAGCTGTCGTCGGCCCGGGGGCTCATAAGGACGGTTGAGGCTCAGGCTAATAGACGCGTGTGCAGGCGAGCTGTATGCTCACTCATTTCCTGACGGCCTGTCCGCCCAGTTGTTGCTGTGTTTTAGTGTGTGTGTGGATTTGGATTTTCACTGTGCTTTTTGTTTTCTTTCCATTTAGGCTGTGAGCTGACAGTGGTGGTCAAGCCCTGGTGGTGGTCCCATCTGATGGTGTGCGTGTGCTCCAGAGTCACTCCACCCCACGAATGCATGCACGTGTGATTGGGGTGAAATTACTTGTGGTTTGTAGTTTGTCTAGAGAGTTAAGTTCCGGGCTCTATCTTAGGCAGTCCCATTAGTCAGCCTCAGCCTAAGTTGATTTGGTTTTAATTAGTTTTTATCTGTAGGTGCATGGTATTTTTAGTAGATTATTTTAAACTCATTTTATTGTTCTTTTAATAAATCTCTGTTTATGTGGAATGGAACTCCGTCTCAAGCTTGATCTGTAAAACTGAACTAACGTGCCTTTAGGTTCAGCTGGTTTTGGTTCTTGATTATCAGGTGGCGTTGTATTTTTAAATTGATAGGTGGCCCCGCTCGCCACACTTGAGAGCCAAGATGTAATCTCCGATAGGCGTCAGAGAGGGAGGGTGGTAGAAGAGATGACTTTGGTTTGGAGGAGATGTAGAGCTTGGTATCATCAGCGTAACCGTGAAAGTTGATATTGTATTTGTGGAATATATGACCATGAGGATGTAGATAAATGACGAATAGAAGGGGACCTAGAACCAAGCCTTGTGGAACCCCTGCAGTGACCGGAAATGGATCCGAGGAGTGGGGTCGAACTTGAACATAGCGAGTATGGCCAGATAGGTATGAAGTAAACCAGGCTAGGGGGATATGACTAATGCCCATCGATTCTAGTCTTTTCCAGATTATACTATGAGAAATGGTGTAAAGTCAAACCAATCAATCAATCAAGCAAGCAATCAATCAAGCAAGAAAGCAATCAGTCACCTGTATTTATAAAGCACCTTAGAGGCATGAAACATGCCACAAAAGTGCTGTACAATAAAAATAAAAACATAAAACCAGTATAAAATTAGAAAACAAATACGTAAATAAAGCAACAATAAAAGCATAACAGCATAAGAGCATGTAGACGTAAAAGCTAACCCATAGAGTTAAAAGCCAGGTTATAGAAATAAGTCTTTAAGCTCAATTTTAAACCCCTACTGATGGGGAAAGCTGACTGCTTAAAGGAAGGGCATTCCATAGTCTTGGACCTGCCACCGAGAATGTCCTGTCCCCTCCTGTCCTCAGCAGGGCCGTGCAGAGACCTTTGACGGGGCGGGTGCTCAAAGTAAAAAAAGGGGCACTTATGGAGCAATTCAATAAGTTAGAAAATTCTGATAATGAGACCCTTGGGTTCAAACAACATAATAAAGATATATAAATTAGTGTCATTAGTGTTAATGTTAGTTCATAAATAATAGTTTTAGTTTTTAAAGCTGACTTATATCTAGAGATGTTACAACCACATTTTTGCCCCTGATCCGAGTCCAAGTTGTTTGATTTTTGATTATCTTCCAATACTGAGTCCTGTTCTGATACCAGGTGGTGATGCAACGCATTATAAAAGAAGAAATAAGTCGTCCTTCTGTCTGTATTTGTCATTTTGTTATTTTAGCCTGAAAAGGTCACTCATTCAGGAAGTACATTTAACAGGAATCAAGATACTTTATTGCTATTGCACAGGTGTACAACCAAAGATATTTTGTGCTTACTAAAGACAG
>SSNQ01033224.1:0-15193 GCA_006942095.1 Nothobranchius kuhntae | reverse complement strand
CCAGGCATGCTGAGAGTGAGACAGGGAGGGCCAGACCAGCTGAGGGGGAGACAGGGAGAGCCAGCCCTGCTGAGAGTTGGACAGGGAGAGCCAGACCAGCTGAGAGTGAGACAGGGAGAGCCAGACCAGCTGAGAGTTGGACAGGGAGAGCCAGACCAGCTGAGAGTGAGACAGGGTGAGACAGGGAGAGCCATACCTGCTGAGGGTGAGACAGGGAGAGCCAGACCTGCTGAGGGTGAGACAGGGAGAGCCAGACCAGCTGAGGGTGAGACAGGGAGAGCCAGACCTGCTGAGGGTCAGTCAGGGAGAGCCAGACCAGCTGAGGGTGAGACAGGGAGAGCCAGACCAGCTGAGGGTGAGACAGGGAGAGCCAGACCAGCTGAGGGTGAGACAGGGAGAACCAGACCAGCTGAGAGTTAGACAGGGAGAGCCAGACCAGCTGAGGGTGAGACAGGGAGAGCCAGACCAGCTGAGGGTGAGACAGGGAGAGCCAGACCTGCTGAGGGTGAGACAGGGAGAGCCAGACCAGCTGAGAGTGAGACAGGGAGAGCCAGACCAGCTGAGAGTGAGACAAGGAGAGCCAGACCAGCTGAGGGTGAGACAGGGAGAGCCAGACCAGCTGAGAGTGAGACAGGGAGAGCCAGACCAGCTGAGGGTGAGACAGGGAGAGCCAGACCAGCTGAGGGTGAGTCAGGGAGAGCCAGACCAGCTGAGGGTGAGACAGGGAGAGCCAGACCTGCTGAGGGTGAGACAGGGAGAGCTAGAACAGCTGAGGGTGAGACAAGGAGAGCCAGCCCAGCTGAAGGTGAGACAGGGAGAGCCAGACCAACTGAGAGTGAGACATGGAGAGCCAGACCAGCTGAGAGTGAGACAGGGAGAGCCAGACCAGCTGAGAGTGAGACAGGGAGAGCCAGACCTGCTGAGGGTGAGACAGGGAGAGCCAGACCAGCTGAGGGTGAGACAAGGAGAGCCAGACCAGCTGAGGGTGAGACAGGGAGAGCCAGACCAGCTGAGAGTGAGACAGGGAGAGCCAGTCCGGCTGAGGGTGAGACAGGGAGAGCCAGACCAGCTGAGAGTGAGACAGGGAGAGCCAGACCAGCTGAGAGTTGGACAGGGAGAGCCAGACCAGCTGAGAGTGAGACAGGGAGAGCCAGACCAGCTGAGAGTTGGACAGGGAGAGCCAGACCAGCTGAGAGTTGGACAGGGAGAGCCAGACCAGCTGAGAGTGAGACAGGGAGAGCCAGACCAGCTGAGGGTGAGACAGGGAGAGCCAGACCAGCTGAGGGTGAGACAGGGAGAGCCAGACCTGCTGAGGGGCTACAGTGAAGAATGAGATGGTTTTAGGATGCTGATGAGAGGAAGATTTGGATGTGATAATAAGTGAACACAGTTAAATATATGTAATCCCAACAAGTAGAGCTGGGCAGTACGGTTTAAGAATAAAATAAATGCTTTCTTAGAAATATTAGAAAAATACGTGTTAAACTCTGCATTCTGGTGCACTTAGACTGCAATTTTGGCCACTGTTTTTTCTTTTGTCCGTCTGAAAATTAACGTAGTTGCAGCTGTTGTGAGTGAATTATTTCTTTTTTCATTCTGTCAGAAGCAAACAGATTTTTCTGATTGTTGGTCAGCATTGTTGGCTGATGTAGTTTAAAATATTCTGATGAGAGTCAGATCAATTCAGACTGAATATTCACAGCTTCAGTCTTGTATTAAATCTGTTTACACATCTCTACCCATATGAATAAGATAATATATCCTACATTCATGCTATTAAATAAAATAAAACAGTACTGACATGAACAGCTTTTTTATAATTAAAATGTCCATGTTGGCTGGTGATTACCTGGATCTGGCTAATGAAGAGCCCAAGTCTCCTCCCCTTCTGGCTGGCTCATGGGTCCCCGATCAAAAAATAAACAACAACAACAGAATGTTAGTGAACTGGGCTATAAAAGTTATTTCCTTGTCTTTCTGGGCTTTGCCTTACGCCCTGAGTCACATCTGTCAGGCTTTTCTAATCCTAGAGTTTCACCATCTATCAGATTTTCTATCAGAAGCTAATGCAGGAGATAGCGGTAGGGGACTATGTTCATGTTCAGCCTGCATGAAACACTCAGTGACACGTTAGAATCAGAAATAATCATTAAATGTATTTTCTTTTCAGTGAGGTTAACCTATATATTGGCCTACAACAGATTTGTTAGATTTCCAAAATGTGTCTCCCCCCCCCCCCCCCCCCCCCCCAATATTACACTCGCTCCTTCGCCCTTGGTCCGCTCGGTGTGGTTAATCATTTTTACCGGGCTGACTCCGACACGTGCCGGTGAACCAACCCACCTTCATGTCGCTAGTGTTCCACCGGGTGGTGACGTTAGCCCAGGCTCCGGTTAGCTTCCAGCTAAAAGGCTACAGCACTCTCCTCCCAGTCCCACCCTGCTAACGAGGGCCTGGAAAAGTTCCCCCACACATCAAAGTGATTTTTCATTTATGAGCTTTTATAACCTTGTTAATCAGGATAGTTGATTTGCTGCTGCACATAAACGGTCAGTCAGAAGCTCTGCTAGCCGGTTATCTTAGAGGAGCTAGCTCAATTTGTTAGCTTGTTATCAGAATCATAGTTGCAGTTTCATCATCTCAGCTGCTTTTTAAGATCTAGGTAAACTTGTTCAATTTGGGGTTAAAAACAAATGTTTTCACATATTTTCCATGTAGTTTTTTTGCCAGTTACTCTTGAAGGTAGACAATTGTTTTTCTCTTTCCCTCAGAAAATCTTAATATTCTCCTAGTTTGGCCCAGCACAGATCACTTCCCAATAACAGCAACCGCCTTATATCATAACCACATAAGTGGAGAAAATGTTCAGTAGCAATGAGATAATTTGCATTGCAGTGATGTTAACTATTATTTAACAAACTTATTTTCTGATTTTTTTATTTATTCAAAACAACCCTGGTAAGGGATGTTTTTCTGTATTTGGAGCTTCAGAAAAAGTTTTATGGTGGTGGTGATGTTTTAGTCACTGAGAAACTGCATGCATGCAGTTTGTTGTTTTGCTGCTAATACAGTAGCAGGTGCAGCTGCTAATACAGTAGCAGGTGCAGCTGCATATTTTTGCAATAAAAATGTTATGTTGTAATGGAATTCATGCATTAGTTTTTGTTTGCTTTGAACCCAGAGCAGACGTCACGCGCCAGACGACATCAACACTGCATACTTTAGTATTTGTTCATTTATCGCAAGCAATATCGATATCGCAATATTAAGCACTGTTATCGAATATCGCAGGTTTTCCTAATATTGTGCAGCCCTACTGGAAACTGAAATTGACTAATTTTAAACTGCACTTAGGTGCAAGTGGGGTGGTGTGGTGACATCTGCTGGCATAGGCCAGACAATGCCCGCACTGCCGCTCACCACAGCCATGGAATACACCTCATGATCACACAACACTGTATTGGAGCAGGCGGGGGGAGACTAGGGGTCTTGGCACACCTCTGTTGTCGCTTGGTTTCCTGGGGCTGGAGGCTAGGAGGGAGATCTGGCTGTCCGGTTGGGGTCTGGGGTGGTGGGTTGCTGTGCTCAGCGTTGGGCGGGGGAGCCTGCTCATCAGCACCCCAGCAGAAAGGGTCAAACTCTGGTAACCAGTGATGGTTGTACCCAATGTGCAGCAGTACCGGGACCAGAGTGAATAGGGTGTGTATGGGGAGCATGAGTGGGTGTCCGGCGTACATTTTTGTAAGTGTTTTGTTGTATGTGCATGTGTGAGTATGAGGGAGGGAGTGTGTCACTGTGTTTGTGTATGACTGTATATGTCAGGTGGGGCCTTTGACTCCTCTCTTCTCCTGGGACTTCTTTTTATGATATAGATCTTCGTCTCCCCTCCCCCTGCCACACCTGGTGTGGGGTGTGGTTTCTTGGTCTGCCTGAGTGTTTGTGGCTCCCGGGTCAGGGGGTTTAAGATCTTTGGCGCCTGCCTGGTCAATCCCGGTGGCTGCCTGGTGGGGTCTGGGTCCCTGGGCTCTGCTGGGTCCCTGGCAGGGGTGGTCGCCCCTGGGTCCCGGGTCGCTGGGTCCCGGGCTCGGCCGGCTAGGGGGCGGGAGGCTGCGGGCGGGCCTGTGGGCTTGCCGCTGATATCTCCCGGGGCTCTGCCGGCTGCTGGTTGTGGCCCCCCGGGGCGATCCTCTGTGCCTCTCGAGGGGGGCAGGGGCCTTTCTGGTTGCAGTCTCCTTGGGGTTCCTGTGTTCTGGGGAAGCGCCTGGATCTCTGGGACTTGGAGCTCCCCCCGTCTCCTACGCATCTTTGGGGGGCGGATCTGTGGTCCCTCACACTCTCTATTGGACGCTCCTATAGAGAAACCTTACATGAACAAGCGCGTGTACACACACAGGTGCTCACATGGTGCTCTCAAAGTATGGGCTTGGGCACGTTCAACACATGTCTTAAGGCTGTCGTTGCCACTACATGCACTATGATTTATTTTCATGTGATTGTTCAGTTAAACAAAGTTGATTTTATATTTCACCATCAGGTTGACGCAGTGATAGCTTGCTCCTGATGTATTGTTGTGTGTCCTATTTTTTGTCTTTCTTCTATTCTTTCTCTTTCTGCAGGTCTAGAAGCAGACTCTTGTTAATTATTGTTCATTTTTGTGGACCCCCCCCCCCCCCCCCCCCCCCCCCTCCCCACCTTTTCTTTTCCTTTCTCTTTCACCTCTGTCTCCGTGTCTGGTCGGAATTACAAGCATTGCAAAAACAACAACAATAAAGTTTTAAGTATCAGGCGTGACATTAAAAGCAGACGCTTTGATGCTCCACCTGAGAGTAAATCTGCCAGGCTTGTTACCAGCATTCAGACATCTATTCTGTTTGCTTCACAGCCAGACAGGACACGGTAAGAAAAAAAAAAAGAACCAGAAATACAAACTTATAAAAACATTACAACATGAAAACAGCTAAACACCAGAAACTGTATTTCCTCTGCAGCTTCTCACTTTTAGCGTTTTTGTGTGAAACACCAATTAAAATGTTCAAAGTTGAACTTTAAGCTGCTCCGACTCTTTCAGGAAGTCTTTGCTCTTTCCTAATCCTTTGAGCTTCCATTGAAATTCACACAGACCACTCTGCCTGGGTGCTTCATCTGATTTAGAAGCAGAGCAGAAACAAACACCCTATCTCTTCACACACACACACACACACACACACACACACACACACACACACACACACACACACACACACACACACACACTCCCTGTGTGGACTCATGCCCATCCTTCTTCTCTGGGGCTGTCTCTCATGTGTTAGGATCAGTCAGGCATTGATTTGAATCTTGCAATGGACAAGCTTGTCCGTCTTGATTCTAAAAACATTCAGCCAGAAAAACAAACATTTTTAAGTGTTTTAATTAGTAATGAAAGCATTCTTTCTTTCTTTCTTTCTTTCTTTCTTTCTTTCTTTCTTTCTTTCTTTCTTTTGGGGGGGTGGGGTGGGGGTGGGGGGCAGCCTCCACCCTAAATCCACACCTTCAGGCAGCTGGGTAAAGCGTGTTCCGGTCTGCCTGCTTTCTGACTTTATGATTTATTCAGACTATTTTCTTTATGCTTCTTTACCTCTGACGTTGGGGAGGCTCAGTCTTCAGGTGGCTGGTGAGGAACCAAGATACCCCCTTTTAACATTTTTTATAGGTACAACATGTAAGAATTTTACATTAAAAACAGTCGAATGTTTCAGTTATGTTAGAAAGAAGGTTACATTGAAATAGATTTCCTTCTCAGCTGCCTGCGGGGTTGTCAGTTATTCTCCTTGCAAAATATAAACTAAAGAGGGACGTAGTCACTGCTTACATTCTTTGAGCCCGCAAGGGTTGCAGAGTGTGTGTCAGCTAACGCAGCAGCGCATCTGTAATTGGACAATGGCAAAACACAGCAGCGTTTTGTAAAGAACTTAACAGGAACATCCAGAAGTTTTTTTTCCCAAAGTTGTAACCCTAAGAAGACACAGTATCTTTTTGTTTTAACGCTCCCACTGTCTTCATGGGTGACCCCGCCAGGAAAGTTGTGGAAAGTTGCTCACTCCTCACCCCTGCCACATGGACCCAAGGGATAAACCATCAACCCTGCTCAATGGTCAACTTTCCTGGCGGGGTCACACCCATGAAGACAGTGGGAGGGTTAACTCTAATATCGAGTAAAGAAGGCTAGAGAATAACTTAGAGCTAACATTGTTCGCTGTGAATTAGAAACAGATATCCAGCTATTAAAATGCCTCAAGCTATTTTTCCAATAACCCAATATTGCTGTGAAAATGTATCTATCTACTTATCAACTCACTATGTAATGACTTGTCTTTGATTTTCTAGAATCTCCTGGCACCAGTCCGTAGCTGGCAACAGCCATCAATTTCAAGGAACAGTAGTGAAAATGCCACCGGCGTGTTTAGAAACTGGGCTGCAGTAACCAAATTTGTTTAGCAGGTTGGCTTGATTTTGAGCCAGCAAAATTGAGCATCGTTAAACTAATTTTAAATGTGTTTAAAATAAATACAATTTAGATACGTTTAAACAAAACATTAATTATTCCAGTTTAAATCAACTTAGCTGAATGTAAACTAATTATAATCCCCTCAAATTCTAGTTGACTCTAATTTAGACCAATTAAAATAAAAAAAATCATCCAATTCTGTTTAATTTACAATTGTGACTTGCCAACCTTTTAAAAGCTGTTTTGATTCCATCCAATCCAATCTAACATTTTCACTTCAGCAGCCAGCAGCTAATGTATCATCTTTAGTTATGACCTTCCTACCTTGAGGGCCCTCAGGCATCTGAATCTCTGCTGCTAACTGAGCTGATACGTAAAAGAAATAATAATAATAATAATAATAATAATAATAATTATATATATATATATATATATGTATATATATATATATATATATATATATATATATATATATATATATATATATATATTCGGGCCGGGACTTTAACACGTTAATTACAATTAATTAATTAGAAAAAAATGACGCGTTAAAAAAATTAACGCATTTAATCGCAGCTTTCATTTCAAGCACGGCTGAACCTTTGTCATTGCACGATTTCCTCGTAGACTGAATATCACTGACGCACACAACAATGCACAGTGCTAATGGCTACTAAAACGGAATAAAAACAGAAAGAAGTTGCCTTGCTTGGACTGATGCAGGATTTAGGAAACACGTCCGCCTCTTTTCTTAACTTGGAAAAAAAAACTTCCAGACAACAATGGAGTCCGTGTCACGGACATTTTTCAGAGATTGTCTCTGCTGCAGCTGCCCGGTGGCAACGGAAACTTTACAAAAGTTGCGGTAAGCTATATTTTTAACATTTACGTAACATCTGTGCAGCGCTGAAAGCACCAGACAGAATAATTCTGTGCCCTAACAGTAGTTTATGAAAGTAGTCAGACAAACGAGAGGCACCTGGCTGCCGCTGGGGGAACGCTCCGTGTTCTCACTACTCTAAACAATCACAGACGACGTGTCTTAAAGTTGAAAACAGAAGTTTAAGTTAAAACAGAAACACTCTGAAACTTTTCTGATGATTTTCTAAACAATTCTGTTGCAGAGTTATACGTTTCTGAGACGAGTCTCTGTCTAAACATCACATGCATTACTATCATTAAGCAGCGAGGTGTGTTGAAGCTGTCATCAGCTAAGGGGCGGATGCTTAAGTGCATCAGGGGCAGTGAGGAACGAGGAAGTTGTGATCAGGCTGGAGATCACACCAGATTCGCTGCAGCAGGCATGTACCTGCGGGTCTGCAGCATCCCCTTATTAACGTGACATCAGGACTTCCCATGTAAGGAAGGTCCGCTCACCTGTTCGTCAGATCATTATTTCCTCGCCATGATCTTTTATCATCATCCCATCAACCTCCAGTCATCCAACTGGAACCAGTTAGTGTTCCTGATCATTCTCAGAATATGTCACGCCTGCTCTGGTGTTAAAAGTTAGTACATTTAAGTCCTAGATCATATTTGTGCCTGTTCTACTGTCATTTTGAAGGATTATTATTTATGTGTTTTTACTACATTATGAGTAGAAATGCTAATAAAAACTCCCAATTATACAAACAAGTGAAACTGGAAAAATTCGAATCTGGTGCAAAGTCAAATTTATTTCAGTCATTCAACTAGACAGAGAGACTATTTAAAGGCTCAGGAACCCTTTGCAGGTGTTTTCTATTTGTAATCATAAATTTTAGTTGATTTGGGTTTTGCTTTCATATCACACAGTGACATTTGAATAATTAAAATGCATTTATTTTATTAAAAGCTTTAGTTTACAGTAATAACCATGTCTAATGTTTGATTCACTGTGTCATAATTTTAATTAAAAGTTTTACTTTGAGAGCACATTTTCCTGAACAATTAAAATGCGATTAATTTAGATGAATTAATTACAAAGCCTGTAATTAATTAGATTAAAATTTTTAATCAAGTCCCAGCCCTATATATGTGTGTATATATATATATATATATATATATATATATATATATATATATATATATATATATATATATATATATATATATATATATATATATATATATATATATATATATATATATATGTATATATATATATATAAATATATATATATAGTAAATTCTTTTACGATGCCAGAGAGGGGCATGTTTGCATCAGTGAGTTTAAATAAAAAGCCAGAAATGAGCAAAAGTAGAAATGTGTTTATGTATAGGATTGATGGCTAATTCTGAGTTTAATCTGGCTTTGATGCTTTATGTGTCCTCCCTTTCTGCCAGGAGAACAAGATTGTTTGTGTCTGACAAAAGGTTCCAGTGATTTAGGAGCTGAGCCTCCGGCAGAGCAGAGGACTGCTGAGAGGAAGGGAGAGGGATGGATTATCTGAAGCTGAAACAATGTGCAACACAAAAACAGACACAATGCAGAGAAGACAAAGCAACAACAGGGAGTCAGAAAGTTCCTAACTTCCATTTAACACTGATAAACATCTGGAGCGTTCACTGTGGGGCTTTAGCACATCTGGGTCAGAGGTGTCCAGAGGTCGACGCTCCCTCGTGTCCAGAGGTCGACGCTCCCTCCAGTCCAGAGGTCGACGCTCCCTCCAGTCCAGAGGTCGACGCGCCCTCCAGTCCAGAGGTCGACTCCGTCTCCAGTCCTATGACCCCATTTCCAGTCCAGTTGTCGACACCGTCTCCAGTCCAGTGGTCGACGCCGTATCCAGTCCAGGGGTCGACACCGTCTCCTCCAGTCCAGGGGTCGACGCCGTCTCCTCCAGTCCAGTGGTCGACGCAGTCTCCTCCAGACCAGAGGTCGTCGCCGTCTCCTCCGGTCCAGAGGTCGACGCCATCTCCTCTGGTCCAGGGGTCCACGCCGCCACCTCCGGCCCAGAGGTTGATGCCGCCGCCTACAGTCCAAAAGTCAAGGACATCTCCTCCAGCGACTCTGCCTCCGGTCACCGCCGGTCCCGCCCTCGCCAGACGCAGGTCCCCAGGAGCCCGTTGTTGCATGCTTTTCTGCCACAGACGCAGGTCCCCAGGAGCCCGTCGTCGCCTCCTCCTCTGCCACAGACGCAGGCCTCCAAGAGCCCGTCGTCGCCTCCTCCTCTGCCACAGACGCAGGCCCCCAGGAGCCCGTCGTCGCCTCCTCCTCTGCCACAGACGCAGGCCTCCAAGAGCCCGGCGTTGCCTCCTCCTCTGCCACAGACGCAGGCCCCCAGGAGCCCGTCGTCGCCTCCTCCTCTGCCACAGACGCAGGCCTCCAAGAGCCCGGCATTGCCTCCTCCTCTGCCACAGACGCAGGCCCCCAAGAGCCCGTTGTCGCCGCCTCCTCTGTCCCAGGCGCAGGCCCCCAGGAGCCCGTTGTCACCTCCTCTGCCCCAGGCGCAGGCCCCGGACTCTACTGGTCCCTGCCTCCTCTCCATCGGTCCCTCTCGGCCCTCCCTCCGGTTCCCCCTCCTCCCGCCCTGCTCTGTGTTCCTGTGGGCCTCTGGAATCCGCCCTTTGAGGTGGGGGTACTGTCACACCCTGTCCTGTCTCCCCGTTTGATTCAGCCATGTGTCTCTGTTAATTGCTCCCACCTGCCTCTCGTTTTCCAATCACCCAAGCTCCCAGCCCTCTTGTATTTAAACCCCTTCAGTTCTGTGCCTTGTGTTGGATCATTGTTTCAGTGTCAGCGTGTTTATTCTTAAAGCCTTTAACCGTTCATGTCTGATTGCCTACCTTCTCCACATAGTAAGTGCCCACACATATGGTTCTCACACACACCAAACAGTCTGGACTTTGCTTAAGCATAGTTGCACTACAAAGTCACTAAAATGTGGTGTGCACAACTCAACATTGTATATATATTTTTTTCATTTCCATTTAATACTTGTTCAGCTGCTGTTTTGTATAGATATTTTTATTTCTTCATACATTCTTATACATTTACATACTGTGTATTTTGTTGTACAGTTACTTTATGCTCAACTTCAACTTATATATATTTAATCTTAGTCCTTCCCAGCTAAATTTACCTTTTATTCTAATTTGTATTGTATTGTGTATTTTGTTGTAAAGCTATTCTATTATTCAACTTTAATTCAGATGTATTTTACCTTACTCTTTCCCAGTTAAATTTACCCTTCATTTTAATTTGTGGTGTACAGTTATTTTATTTTCAACTCTTAGGTCACGAGCAGTTGTGTAAGGCATTTCACTGCATTTCGTACTGTGTGTGTGACAAATAAAATTTGAATTTGATTCTTCACCCGCGTGTGGATCCTCACCTCCACTTCACACTCCAGCACGCCTGGCACCCCACACATGTAATTCTTATAAAATCATTTAGCCTATCCCTCCTGAGATCAGGTCTTGAGATCAGATCCAGAGTCGATGTTCTAGTGCTCAAATTCATCCTCGCTCTGTCTGCATCGCCCTGCCTCCTCCATCAGCCTCCTGCTTCAATGTGGAGGAATAACTCACCAGCAGCCAACAGTAATATCACTCTGCCTATCGATTACGCTGCTGGCCAGGGAGAGATTGACTTCTTTAAACGCAGACAGAGATGGAGTACATGGACATTCGAGGGACACTCAGAGAGCTGCAGGAGGAAATGAACCAGGGAAATTATGTTCAAAGTCTTGTGGTCACATAATGAAGAAGAAGAAGAAAGTATCATTTCTATAGCGCCTCTCAAGATAAAAATCACGAGGCGCTTCACAAAAACAAAAGATGTAAAAATATACAAAAGTATTTAGAAAATGTTTAAAAATATATTTAAAATGAGCAAAAATAGGCAATTGTGATTAAAAAAATGTTAAGAACGAGAGAAAGTGAACACGAAAGAGTGGATCCTGAGGAAGGTGGAATAGGTGGGGAGAGCAGAATAAAGAGAGAGTGGTGAAGAAGGTCATACAGAAGTAGGAGAACATCAGGAGAGAACTTAATGAACTGATTCTCAATACCAGTAGGACCAGTAGCATTAGTTGAGGAGTGTTTATGTGTGTGTGTGTGTGTATATATATATATATATATATATATATATATATATATATATATATATATATATATACACACACACATATACATATATACATATATATACCATACTATGTATGTAGTGTTGTTCATGTGGTTTTTAAAAGAATACTGGATAAAACAAAATTTAATTTGAGCGGGACATTTGATTATACCCAGGGGGTTGGAGGTATGAAGAGTTGCTTCTCTGCGGGAATCGGTTTCCTCCTTAACTGCAGGAATAGATCAGATCTCCCAGAACAACAAAGATCTAAAGGAGACGGTTCTGGATCTCCAATCACGCAGCATGAGAGATAACCTGGTGTTTGCAGGCCTTCCAGAGCAGACCGGAGGAGAAGCGGAGGATTGCGAAAAAACTATCAAGAACTTTCTCCACACCCACATGAAGATACCTGAGGATACGGTTAAAAACATCACCTTTCATCGGGTACATCGCCTTGGAGCCAGGAGAACAGACAGCAGAAGACCTCGTCCCATCGTGGCAAAATTTGAGCACTTTAAGCAGAAAGATCTTGTTAAAAGCCGTGGGAGAGAGCTTAAAGGTAAAGACTACAACGTTAACGATCAGTTTCCTAAGGAAATTCTGGATCACCGCCGAGTTCTCTTCCCGCTGCGCAAGAAGTTCATCCAGGATGGGAAGCGGGCTGTGATCTCCGTGGATAAACTGTTTGTTGATGGTAAGATCTACAAAGAACGAGGAATAACAGACTGGTTTTATTAGACAAACTTCAGGCACAACTTTATTATTATTAACAGCACTCACTGGGTTTGAACATGTCAGGATTTATAGCTGCTAGATCCGTTTAGAAATGTCCACCTTTTCCCTCACCACCTTACACCCGCAACACTTTTTCTTTTCTTTCTTCTTTTTTTCTCTTTTTAACCTTTATAATTCCCTTCTTTCCCTTTTTTATCTGCTTCTGGATTTTTACATCTGCATGGCACAATTTTTTTCCCTTTCCACACTGCAGCACACAACTTGCGCGCGCGCACACACACACACACACACACACAGACTCCATACGCAGTCACAAACACACACACACACACACACACACACACACACACACACACGGACTCCATACGCAGTCACACACACACACATAGACTCCATACGCAGTCACACAGATAAGTAGCCTAAGGCGTTTCATTGCACAATCAAAACACTGTTGGGCTTGTCTTGTTATTGTTATTGTTGTTATTATTATTATTATTATTGTTGTTGTTGTTTTAGATTTTTATTATTTATTTTTACTTTATCATTATCAGCATTAATATTTTTATATTAATGTTGTGGGGGAATTTTTTTAATTATTGTTTTTTTTACTACTATTATTATTATATTTAATGTTGCAAATGATAATAATGAATATAACAATACCCTTGTTATTATTATTTACTATAAGATTAATGTATGCGTTTAATTACTTATCTTATCTCATACACATGAAGGCATCATATTATAGCTACTCACACACACTTCTATGGGTGCACTAAGGTTTGTCTCATGGAACGTACATGGAGCTGGCTCTAGAGAGAAGAGATTAAAAATTTTTGATCAGCTAAAGAGAGTGCAAGCAGACGTAATATTGTTACAAGAGACTCATAGATCTGCCACATCCACAGATGAACTTAAGACACCTGAGTTTCCCAGCATGTTCTCTGCCTGCTATAACTCTAGGCAAAGAGGTGTAGCGATTTTAATACACAAAAACATCAATTTCACAGTATTGGACACAGTCTTTGATCCAGAGGGTAGATTTATAATGTTAAAAATATCTAGACAGAACCAACGCTTATGTATCGTCAGCATATACTGTCCAAATATCGATGACCCTCCATTCTTTCATAATTTTTTCTCTGTACTCTCCGAACACTTGGACTGTCCACTTATACTGGGAGGTGATTTTAATTTTTGGATGAATTCCTTAACAGACTGGCTCAGTACAGCTGGGACTCAGCGCAATTGGCAATCCATTAACATAGTTAAACAGTACATGAGTGATTATGGGCTTTGTGATGCATGGCGATCTCTTCATCCTAACCGTAGAGAGTATACTTTTTTTTTCACACGCCCATCACTCTCATTCACGTTTGGATTATTTTCTAGTCAGCAGCTCATTGTTGGCTGACATTTCAGACACTGAGATATACCCCATTGCTGTCAGCGACCATGCTCCAGTTTCTTTAACTTTGGTAAATAAGAAGACAATCCCACCAAGCAAAAACTGGAGGTTTAATACATCACTGCTTAAAGACGAAGGTTTTATTGATTTTTTTTTTTAAAGGAGTGGGCTTTATATTTAGAACATAATGACCTGCCTGGAACATCAGCATCTATTCTTTGGGAGGCAGGAAAGGCATTGATGAGAGGTAAAATAATCTCTTTCTCATCACATAGGAAAAAAACAGAAAACAAACGTATTCAGGAGTTAGAAGAAATCATAAAGTCTTTAGAGGCATCCACAGAAGAAGAGTTAATGAGCAAATTACGTAAAGCTAAATTAGAAAATTTTGAACATAGTAATAAATCAGGTAAATTCTTTGCTGGCCAACTAAAAATAAATAGAGAAAACTACCATATCTGCTGTTAAAGACTCAACCGGGAATATAGTTAATGACCCTGAAAGAATAAACAACACCTTCAGAGACTTTTACCAAACTTTGTACTCTCCACAGATAAACCCATCAGATAATGAGATCAATGAGTTCCTTGACAGGATAACACTTCCTAAATTATCAGACAGCCAAGTTACAGTCCTGGACTCGCCACTAACATCAGCGGAGCTCCAGGAAGCCCTTAGATCCATGACTAATAGGAAAGCTCCAGGTCCAGACGGGTTCCCAGTAGAGTTCTACAAAGAATTCTGGATCATTCTGGCTCCAACATTTTTCAGAATGGTGAGGGAAATTGAAGCCAAACATGAATTCAGCCAATATTAGTCTCTTGTTAAAACCAGGCAAAGACCCAGCATTTCCAACAAGCTATCGCCCAATTTCTCTTATTAATGTTGATCTCAAAATAATTTGTAAAGCCCTGGCCAAAAGATTAGGGAAGGTAACCCCCTTCATAATACACCCTGACCAAATTGGTTCCATTAAGGGTAGACAGTCATCCACAAACTCACGTAGATTACTTAATTTGATAGATTTCTCTTACAGTAGAAACATAGAAACTAGTATATTATCTCTAGATGCAGAAAAAGCTTTTGATAGAGTTAACTGGAAGTTCTTATTTGCAACTTTACATAAATTTGGTTTTGGGAACTTCTTCATAAATTGGCTACAAACATTATACAGTTCACCAACAGCACGTGTCAGGACGAACGACCAAATATCAGCTAGCTTCTGTCTTCAGAGGGGGACCAGGCAGGGATGCCCACTCTCCCCCTCACTATTTGCTGTATTTATCGAACCACTAGCAGCAGCAATTAGGCTGCTTAATACACAATTGGAGTCAGGGAATATCACATACCTGGGAATTAATATCTCTCCCAAGTTAGCAGATCTAACCAAACTAAACTACATCCCACTTTTAAGGAAAGTGGAAGATGATCTTGCAAGATGGAAATCCTTACCAATATCACTCATGGGGAGAGTTGCTACAATTAAAATGATGGTCTTACCCAGAATAAATTACTTATT
>SSNQ01033223.1:0-15188 GCA_006942095.1 Nothobranchius kuhntae | reverse complement strand
CCCAAAAAAAAAACAGTTGTCTGCATCAGTGCTGTAATAACTTCTACAATTATAACTTACACATTACTTTTCTCAGCTTATACATACAATAATTTATTGAAGGTTACATGTCTACTTTTTAATGAACGGGTAAAAATAAACAATCTGCACTCTTTTAATCATCTTAAACTTTTGAAACTATTTTAACATCTTCAGTATCCTGCTATGCTTACACATTATGTGTACGCTAATATAAACAACTGTATTGTACTCTGCTCTGGTAACTATTGTCCATGATGTAAATATGTAATAATTGTGCTTCTGTTCTGTGTCCTGCATGGTTTGTATATGTGTGATGTTGCTGCTGACACAACCAAATTTCCCCTTGTGGGACTATTAAAGGATTATTCTATTCTATTCTATTCTATTCTATTCTAACTACGCTTTAAGCTGCCTTTCAATGAGAAACAAGAGGAGCTGTCACCATGGTAACAGACAGTGTATTCCAGCTCTTTCATCTTTTATATAAAACATTCGGTGAAGGGAGGATTTTCTGAATTAAACCTCATGTTCTCCCCTGGAGGTCAGAGTTGTTTGGTGGTGTTGCACTTTACAGGACAGGTAGTCATGTTCTTAGGAATGTAAAATAAATAAGAGTAAAGTAAAAATTTCAAACCCCTCAGAAAATAGACAGAAAAGTTATCCTCGTTGATGAGTCATCACAGGAGACATCTAAGCATTCCTATTGAAATCTGCCAAAAATAAAACCTCTAATGTGTCAAATGCAATAAGAAAATGTGCCATGTGTTTGGTAAAAGTAGGATGCATAATTTCACAAAACACCACCAGTTGTAACACCTAAAGATGGATTAGTGAAGGTTTGAGTTCATGCTGCAGGAATCACAAAGGGAACTTTTCACAGATTATTGGATCGAGTCAAATGTGAGCAAATCCTGGAGGTGAATGTCACATTAGCTGTTAGAAATAAACAAGAACATTACAGGAAGTCGAGTTTCACAACAGGAAATAAATATCCCAGTCAAGCCTCAAAATCCACAGCTGAGTCTCTGAAGAGGGAAAGGCTTTTTCATGAACCCTGTCTGACCCGATCAGACCTCAGGGAAGGAAAGAATAAACTGTAACGTGGCAAAGAGCCTGTCACGGTTTGCCCCAATAAGCAGGAGAGGAGACCTGGCAGTCAGCTGTTTGTGTTGCAGGTGGGCGTGGCAACGAGCTCCAGTTGAGCCTGATCCTGCTAATCAGAGGGACAGGGGATTTAAGGAGCGGTGTGACACAACTCCAGTGCCGGTTGATACTCTCACCAAGGGGTAGCTTCTAGCCCAGTATATCTCCTGAAATTCCTGCGAACTTGTCCTATGAAATCCTTTGTGTTCTTGTTCCAGTATCTCGCCTCGTATGCTCTAACCACGCCTGGAGTTGCATTCCACGTCCCGCCGTTTAGGATCCTCTGGCCTCCACTCTCCATCGCTCTGCTTGCCTGCCTGCCAACCTACATCCTGGACTCACACAACCTTCTCCTGTCCACCTCCTCTACAACCATCGGACCTGTCGCCTTTCCTCCACTCCATTCCAGGTAGAGTGCATGAACCAGGAACTGAAGGCTATGCTGCGCTGTATCTGCTCCTCGAACCCTGCTGGGCGGAGTTCACAATTGTTATGGGTGGAGTATGCCCATAACTCCCACACCTCGTCTCCACAGGTCAGTCTCCATTTGAGGTTTCCCTTGGATATCAACCTCCTCTGTTTCCCTCCGACTCTGTTACCTCCACCACAGTTCCCCAGTATCTCCGCCGGGCCTGACGCACCTGGAACCAGACCCAGGCTGCCCTTCAACGCACAGCTGATCGCAACCGCAGGCTCGCGGATCGTCACAGACACTCGCGCCTGTTTACACCCCAGGGCAGATGGTTTGGCTCTCCTCCCGGGACATCAAGGTCCGGGGCGCCAACAGGAATTTTGCTCCCCGCTACCTCGGTCCTTTTCCAGTAGCTGAAGTCCTTGGTCCCATCTCCGTCCGCCTGTCCTTGCCTCCGTCAATAAAGTTGTTGCCAGTCCCCACATGCCAAAGTCAGTGGCAAGCTGAAACACACTGAACTGGCTTATGCGAGTAAAATCAGCCAGAAGACAGGAGCCCAGCTGCACATCCAAGCATCCAAGCTGAGGGTCACAGAAGGGTCACAGGGACAAGAGGACAGAACTGGGCAAAAGGTCAGGAGGCTGACCCAACCTCTGGCAGGAGCGGGAAAAGAAGGACTGGAACAGAGTGAAGACAGCTCATCGGATCCAGAAGTCCTCTCAGGAATGCTGAAGGGAAACTGACGCTTTGCTACACAGATGATGATTTATGACCTGTGCCCTCATGTAGAATGCTGCATGTAGTGATAATGACACCAGATGTCTTGTGTTGAGCTAAAAANCCCTTCTCCTCTCCTGAGGAGGAGCGGTGGCACAAGCTGTGTCCGATTCGCGCGCTCAAGGAGTATGTGAATCGGACGGAGAACCTTCGCAGGGGGGACCAGCTTTTTGTGTCATGGGGTGGGCCTCGTAAGGGGAAACCCGTCACAAAGCAGCGGCTTTCCCACTGGATTGTGGAGGCTATTTCTATGGCTTACTCCTGTCAGGGCATTCAGGCACCTGTTGGGCTCAGGGCCCATTCTACTAGGGGCCTGTCTGCTTCTTGGGCCCTTTTTCGGGGGCTGTCAATCCAGGAGATTTGTGCTGCAGCAAGTTGGGCTTCTCCACTTGCATTTGCACGCTTCTATAAGCTTGATGTTTCGGTCCCTGCAATGACTCACACGATTCTGAGTGTGGGGTCTTTGGCGGGCCAAGACGTATCCCTGTAGGTTGGTGATCGCTGGATAAGCTGTCTGGCAATACGGGAGTCTCCATATCCCATAGTGAGACATCGAAATGAATGTTAAGAAAGAGAACTTTAGGTTACTATCGTAACCCCGGTTCTCTGAGTAACATGAGTGAGATGTCTCACCAGACAACCCTTCTTGCTGGGCGAAGCGAGAAGAGGTGTTTATCTTGAATAGTGCGTGCGTGGGGACGCTTGCTACTTATAGTAGCAGGGGGACGCGTACGTCACGGTCACTGGCCAATCAGGATTGGCGTATTGAGATAAGTGCTTCTGAGGAATCCGCGGAGGGGCGTATCCCATAGTGAGACATCTCACTCATGTTACTCAGAGAACCGGGGTTACGATAGTAACCTAAAGTTATAACATTCGCAAGCAAAGTCACAAAACCAAACAATAGATAAGGGTACAAGCAGAATGGTAATCCAAATGACCAACCTAAACAAAAATGGCAGGCATTAAAATAAAACAATAAGCAAAGTAATACACGCTCCGATCAGATGTGGAAGGCTCAGAGTTACTCAGCACGAGGTCCTGCAATCATTTGTCAATACAAAAATCAGCAAAAAGAAAATCATAATAAACACAAATAAGGCAAACACAATTGCTTACAGCAGTACGCCAGCTAAATCAACACATTTACAAACTTAAAAACTATCTCAAACATTTTTACTGTGATGCACAACTCAAAGACCTATGGCAGTTCCTGTAAGGAGACTGAGAAGGTTTAACCAGCTATATATTACCCAGAAATCATCAGGTCGGTTTAGTAAAGGATCAGGCAACTTTAGTTCAAAGCTCCATGGTGCAGACGAATCTTTCAGTGAAGCAGGAAAACTGAAGGAGGAATATCATTGTCCGCAGCTCTATCTATGGCAGAGCTGAGGCAAACCAGGCATTCTTCATTAAAGGGCATGTACCCTACACAATGGGGGGTTGAATTTTCCTGTGCTCTTTCATTCGCTCACTGTAGGTTCTCTGGCTCAGATTATGAAAGTTCAGTGTTTTGAATGTGTTGGTGTGTGCCTGCATGTTATTTATGTCCTAATCTACTGGTTATATTTAAAACCAAACTTAACAGCTGTGATGACAGCTCAGATTAAACTGATTTAATGATAATTTGTTTCCAGTTGTAATTGCAATTGCGGAATAACCTATACTGAAAGGCCCTATGTGTGCAATCCATTGAAATCATCATTAAAAATGTGACTCTTTAGCGCCATGCAGTTCAGAGAAAGTATTGCAGCTACAGTGGCTCACTCATGAGCTTGATAGTATAATCAATTTCCAATCTCTCTAGCCTAACCCACACAAAGCATAACTACTCAACCAGTGACAGAGGCGGTTTTACCATTAGGCATAGGTAGGCAGCCGCCTGGGGCCCCCTTGTGTTGGGGGGCCCCCTAGCCCTGATCGCCGGCACCCCTCTGTTAATGCCACAATATTCTTATTACCAACCTGTGGCCGCAGACGGGATTGGACATGCACACTTCTCATTACCATAATTCCTGAACATTTAAGATATCATTAAAATTCCAAAAGTGCTGAAAAGTTTAAAAATGGGGCTTTTCGTGCATATGCAATACATTATGGTAGCCACCGGGATTCCCTGTCTTGAGCGCAACGAATCATCTGTGAAGGTTCTCAGTCATCCAGGTCATTGTAGTCTAATAAGCTTTGAAAGAAAAGCGTCTGGACTTCTTTGAGTTGCTTGAAGACGTTTCACCTCTCATCCGAGAGGCTTCTTCATTTCTAAGGTCAAATGGTGGAGAGTGCCAGATTTAAACCCAGTGGGAGTTTCCCCCTGAATAGGGAACAAAAGACCCCCTGATGATCTTCTACATAAACACATGAGCCAAGGTGTGAGGGTGGGTGTGGGTCCTATTGACCCTTTTACTACCTACGTCATCAAAAGTTGCACGCGCAGCCTGGCAACGAGAGTGAAGGCTTCCTCATTCACACTCGATACTAAAACAGCGTTTTAAACCCTTTGTTTTGAAGTTCTGAGCACATAAAAATGTCGGGTTGTTGCGTGTATGGATGCCACAATCGCTTCTCTTCAAGCAGTGGACTGAAACTTTACAGAATTCCGAAGGGAGCACATCCATTTCAACAAAATCGGAGGCGTCTGTGGCTGCAGGCCATCAAAAGGGTTGATGAAAACTGGACTGAAAACATGATCCGAAATGCTCGAGTTTGTAGCGCCCATTTTATATCCGGTAAGGTAATTATGTACTAAGATTACACCAGAAAGCTGGTTAACGTGTGTTCTATTAAATAAAGTAAGTTGCGTTTGCTGGTTTGCTTTTAAGCAGTCTATTTATTTACAGGCGAGGTGTCATTGGACTCCTCGAGTCCTGATTTTGTTATTTAATTAAGAAATAATACATTCAATGTTCAACCACAAACCAGAACTTAGACTTGTCATTCGTTACATGCCTCTTAGTGTGACACTGCTCCTCCTAACAGTTTCGGAAGCAGCTGGGAGCTGTATGCAAAACTTCTTCGGTTTGTGGAAACTGATCTTCTTCAGTTCTCCGGGATCTGTTGCCATTCGTTAAAGTGAGTTTAATAATATAACATTAAAGATTTGCCGGTGATAACCCCGCAGCATAGCTTGATAAAGCCTGAAACAACGCCATTCTCTGTTGCCAAGCTGCGCGTGCATTCTCGCTGACATCATATTGTTTACAAACAATAAAAGGGTCTATTCAGCCAGAGTTTCGGGTGAGCTCATTGTGAAGCCTGGCCCCACCCTATCATGTGAATTCCTGAGGTCAGATGGCCCAGGATATGCGTGGGCGTTGAGGGAAGGGATCTCAAAACTGGATTATAGATGGCAGACAGTTGGTGTCGTAAACCACCGCCTCTGTTCAAAGATGGTTGCTCACAGTGGACATGAATGGCTTCCTTTACTCCTCTTTCAAACCATCTGTCCTCTCTGTCCAAAATGTGAACGTTGGCATCCTCGAAAGAGTGACCTTTGTCCTTTAGATGCAAATGAACTGCTGAGTCCTGTCCCGTGGAGGTGGCTCTTCTATGTTGTGCCATGCGCTTGTGAAGTGGCTGTTTGGTTTCTCCAATGTAGAGGTCTGGGCATTCCTCTTCATTAAAGGGCATGTACCCTACACAATGGAGTTTTGTCTTTAGGGTGAACCAGTTTCTGTCTGTGTGTGTTGCTGGGTCTGAAGCACACTGGTATCATGTGTTTGGAGAAAACCCTCCTGAGTTTCTCTGATACACCGGCTACACAGGGGATGACAAGGTTGTTGCGTCTGTCTTTCTTATCCTCCCTCGCTGGTGTCTGGTCTTCTTTTCTGTGCATCTTTGCTGACTTTATAAACGCCCAATTGGGATAGCCACATGTTTTAAGTGATTCCTTTATATGTGTGTGTTCCTTCTTTTTCCCTTCTGGCTTAGAGGGAACATATCCTGGTTCACCGCAACGAATCACAACACTGATTCAGAGACGTGCTGTGTTTGTCATCCAAAATGCTCCAATTTATAACTTTTGAATGGCTGATCAGATTCAAAAAATTCCAACGGGTTCCTAAAAGTACATAAAAGCAGCTTTCCAACGATCTTTAGCATGAAGCAATCAGAGTTATGGAAAATATCGCTACGAGGGGAAATCCTGCTGTACCTACAGCCTGAGAGAAACAGAGCGCAGCGCGGTGAAAGCGGATAACGGGACAGGGAAGCTAATTAGCATAAAAACCAGCATGAAAATATGGAAATGCCAAAAAGAAAATCAACACGATCTATTAGGTGTCCCAGAAGGCTTATATCTGAAGATAGTGACCACGAAGAAGGACAGATCTCCGGTGAACCAGGATATGAACGTTTGTACAGTCTTTATTTTTTTTATTTGAACAACCCTCAACTATTTGCTAATTGTAAGATTCAGCATCATTCCAGCATTATTTATCTTTTACAATAGATAATTATTTTTGCTAAAACAAAAGTTTTTGGTATAGCAGTGCACGTGTGCAAGAGAAGCCCCCCATGGCAGTGTGAGGTGTGCAGGACTCTGCCTGCAGCTGGAGAGAAACTGCTTCAAGGCCTACCACATCAAACAAAAACGTCTGAAAGTTTACAAAAATAAATGGTCTTAAAAATGCTAAAAAAGATACCAAGGTTCACACTTTTTTAAGAATAGATGCATTACAGTTTAAAGTTTAAATTGTTTGCCCAGTAAATTTGATGTTCCTGTTCAGTAATAAATGTAAAAAATTCAAATCTGTTTTTTGCTTTTTTCACTTTTAAGCTGATTTTTAAAGGCTTTAATAGAAATAAATTCTAAATACAAACCATACACAAAAAGCTGAGGTTGCTCTGAAAAAAGGAGAGTGTTACACACACTTTGCACTTTTTATTACAATTTTACAGCCATAAGATTTAAAAAATACCAGGTGGCCCTGTTATAATTATGGTCATAAGAGGGTTATTAAGACGGTGATGCACAAACAGGAAGTGATTGGTAGTCTTTCCACTCCAATCCAGTTGGTGGCAGTAATGCACCAAATTGTTGTTTGCCAAGTGCCATAAGACCACAAATAATAAGAAGAGAGGCAGGAGCGTTCGCAACAAACTCAAAGTGATTAAGCATGAAATGGAGTTATCCTAGTGGCTCCAATAAGAGAAAGAAGCAGTGTGCTTCATAAAAGCTTTTATTTTCACTTCTGCAAGTGACGTCGTTTTTCGATGTAAACATCAAAAGGAAGCAGAAAGGAAAGACAATGGAAAATGTTTCAAGGGAGGAAACATAGACCAAAATGGAAAATAGAAAAAAATAACTAAGGCAAAAGCACAGGAGCACTGACAGGAAAAAGAAAGCAGAGCAAATATTGAAAACGCTCAAAGGGAGGGAAATACAGGAAAAAGAGGAGGACTAATAAAAAGGGAAAATAACTCATGTCAGAAGAGGGGAGAGTTTTGCAAATCCAGTTAAAGCAAAGATTGTCGAAAATTTAGTGTAAAGGGCCCCATGTCTGTGTTCGCCTTGGGCCCCCAAATAGCTAAATCCGCCCCTGACCAGTGATGTCACAGAGTGTTAATGTTGCACTTAAGTTATATTTCATATTGCATGTTTTACTTGTTTTTATTCTGATGTGCATGTTTTTATTGATGGTGTGTTTTTAGTTTGTTTGGTGCAACATTGTGTGTTCATTCTGTGTAATCACCCCGATTATCTACACCTGTGACAGAGTGTTGCCTGGACTGCCAATTAATGAACAGATGCACGCAGGACAAGTTTTATTTAAAGGGAGGAACGCGTGGACCAGACGGGGACACAGACAGCCAGGATCGCAGACAGAGCCAGTTAAGAGGCAGAGACGCACCCCGGACGGTGTCTTGAGGACACATGTGCCTGACCCCCCCCTCCCCCCCGCCAGAACAGAGGAGCACCCTGAGTACGGTCCTGGAGGATGGACGGCGGTCGAGTGCCGAGGAGCGTGGGTGCTCCTCTCTCCACACATGTGCGGCGCGCGTACAGGTACCACTGAGTCCGGTCGGAGTCTTGGACCGGGGGGGGGGGGTCACCAGCGGCACGGACAGCAGCAGCAGCGGAGAGCGAGATCCGCGGCCGGGGAAGCCAGGGCACGGAGCGCAACACGGCAGGCGGGCAGAGTTACTCTGCCCCTGCGCGTAGGGAATTGAGCAGTGCCTGGCAGGGTTTGGTGTTTGCTGTCTCTGTCTGGTCTGGTGTTGGGGACCTTTTTATTGCCGGAGTTTTTGTGTGCCACAGGGGAAGGGCCGAGGAGGAGGATTGGATCCACCGTGCGGCGAGCCTGTGGTTCCCCAAGAACGACGTGCACCACAGGAGGGCGGGGTCGTAAAGGCTTCCCTGTCGAGCTCACGCAGGGCCGGACTGGACTGCTTTGCTCCCTGAGGCCCAGCACAGACTTTATTTAGGAGTTCATTTTGGGCATCATCATCGTGAGCTTCGGAATAAATTCCTTTTTTTAATTTGCTTTGGCTGTCGCACTGCTTTCCTTGTTTAAGAACCAATTTTAATCCTTTTAATATTAGTGGCACCATTCATCTAATCCACCTCGATCGTGTCACAGTTAAAAAAGCATTTTTTTAAATTATGACTGGCACCTGCCAGCCCTAAAAGAAGCAAGTTAGTTCTGTTAGATCTTCAAGCTGTCACGATTCACACACGGAGGTGATGTCAGGTGTTGTGAGAAATTGTGTTCCCCTAAAATATTCTGTCACCTCATGTTGGGAGGTCGCATTTCAGGCTGTCTTCACATTTGTGATAGACTTTTATGGGAAAACGATGTAATGTAATTAAATAATGTCATGCTAGTGATGTTTTTATATCTATATGTCCTCCTAAGAACAATAAACAAGGTACAGTAAAAACATTCCTGTTCACTCTTTACAAGCTTATTTATCGTTTTTGAAAGTTATGTAAAAGAATGTAATCTCACTCTGTTTAACCACCTTTTATTCGAGGTTGTTTAGTCCTTATAATCGTCAATACATTATGTGAATTTGGAAATATTTGCTCTTGATTGCCTAAGGGAAACAGAATATTTCAGGGGAACATAATTTCCCACAACACCTGTTTCACGTGGATGAGAGCAACTTGGATGTGGAAAAAGAAAGAAAATGATCATTTATGGAGCGATCACTGGCAGTGTCATGGCTGGCTATGGAGGATTAGCGAGCTGGTGACACACCACGGAGATCAAGTAAACAATGCTGACTTTTTGCCACCAGCTAGTATGCTGAGTAAAAACGGAGAACTAACTGAAAGAGACTTACATCCACAGTTAACATTTGAGAAGAAGCCCTCGGAGAAGCACGTCTGTAACGTGTGGAGAAATTCATCGCTGTCAGTGTTTGTGGAGATCACGTAAACAATGCGAATTTAGCCACTGGCTAGTAAACAAGCTCTGGGGTGTGTTGGGAGATGGCAGACTGCATGAACGAAGAGAACGAACGCACAAAAGAGAGGAGTATTGAGTTGAAGAACTTTGGAACTGACGCGTTGGGACTGGACCGGGAGTTCTGATACGAAGAAAAGACGAATGAGCAACTTGAGGGGATCTTAACATATACAGCTTCCGGACATGATGACGACCTTTCAAATTTTATGTGTCCTTGGATTTCATTGTTTATTATTCAAACTAACAAGTACAGCAATAGTGTAGCTAGTCTCTTCTACTTCTTAGTTGAATTATCAGTCTTCATGCTTCCAGGGCACACTGCTGCCCTCTGCTGGTTCTTTTAGTTTACAGTCATAGTCCAAACGCACAAAGCGGAGCTCGGATGTCCCGAAACAGCTACTGTATTTTAAGATGGTGGTTTACCATGGAGCGTTGAACACAGTTTATGTATTTAAAAATGTAAAATTTCAAGCTAAGAGGAATATTTAGAAATTACGTTGGTGATGTTGCCAGTCCCCACATGCCAAAGACAGTGGCAAGCTGAAACACACTGAACTGGCTTATGCGAGTAAAATCAGCCAGAAGACAGGAGCCCAGCTGCACAAACAAGCATCCAAGCTGAGGGTCACAGAAGGGTCACAGGGACAAGAGGACAGAACTGGGCAAAAGGTCAGGAGGCTGACCCAACCTCTGGCAGGAGTGGGAAAAGAAGGACTGGAACAGAGTGAAGACAGCCCATCGGATCCAGAAGTCCTCTCAGGAATGCTGAAGGGAAACTGACGCTTTGCTACACAGATGATGATTTATGACCTGTGCCCTCATGTAGAATGCTGCATGTAGTGATCTGTGCCCTCATGTAGAATGCTGCATGTAGTGATCTGTGCCCTCATGTAGAATGCTGCATGTAGTGAAAATGAAACCAAATGTCTTGTGTTGAGCTAAAAAGTGTGTATCTGGTAAATGACCCCATGACCTTACTGTCATGAGGTAATGATATATGTGACTTTTACCTCGTCTAAGCTGGCCCAGGAAGGGTATAAAAGAGCAGCTCTGACCAGAGCTGGGACAGAAGTTGGGGCAGACGACAGAAAGAGACAGAGCAGAGCTGGGAGAGAAGTTTTGGGGCAATCCACAGAAGACCGAGTTGGTATAAATCAACTCCTTATTTCTTAATCAATCATTAGAACTAATTCCTCCTTGGGGAAAGCAGTTAATTTTATATTTACTCATTTTTGCATTTTTTGATCTTGTAATAAACTTTTTGGAAAAAGATCCATAATCCTGATTCTTTCAGGTTTTCTCTAGAGCTTAACGGTTGGGGCCCTGACCATTGTTTGCACAGAGGTAAGCATATTAATTATAGGATCCTGAGTAGTCAGGATTTACTTTACGGTTTGTGACAGATTACTTTAAAGAAACCTTAAGATAAGAGGAGCTTGTCTCCTCCCTCACCCGCGAGTAACGAGATGTCTTAAGGATGATAAAACCGAAACATTAGAGGTTAATTTTGGCTCTGATTGCAGGTTGAAAAAGTCTCTATCAGCGCTGGAAGGTTGGATTAATTAAATAAATTGATAAATCTATGTTAGCCTGATCAACTAACAAGAATCATTTTATAGTTACCAATCACCCACATAAGCTGATAGGGGCGCAATTAATCCAAACAACCCAAATAATTGCTGGAAGGGATGGCCTCCCGCCAGGCTTCGTCCCTAGTATTTTAACCAAAAAATAACGGGATTGATTAAAAAGAAGTGGGCTATTACAAAGGTACAAGTCTTGCATATCATTTCACTTTTAAAATAGAAGATATGATTTTAACTTAGGAAGTCCATAACCAGGGTCTAGTACAATAAAACTCACCGACATCCCCACCGAACCCTGAAAGATGCACAGTCTCATAAGTTCTAACGGAACTGGGTTTTAACGGAACCGACAAATGGGACGTGCACGCGACAGTGAGAAAAGGACAAGTTTGTGAACTGGAAACACAGGGTTTATAGTAAACAGGTAAATTTATTACACACTGGAACACACTTAAGGATTTGAGCCATTTAGAAATATTTCAATATTTGCTATAGTTAAACATGGCTATTTGTGGGGGAAAAAATCTGTCCTGTTTGTGCATGTGTGCAGCGGAGAGGGAATTAAAGGGGGTCTCATCCAGGGAGTAATTCAATAGGGATCTGCCACTGCCTCCAAAAACTAACAATGTCAGATCTTTAACAATTTGGTGAGTGGGGACTCCACAAGTGAGAAGTGGTTTTATGTAAATTTCCCTTTTTGTGACTAAACAAAAGAGGAAGATTTTTAATCCTTTAGCTTGTTTTAGGCATATAAATCATTAACCAAATACTGACCGAAAGTTATTGGATACATTTTTACATTCAGAGTGTATAAAGAGGCAATAGTGACTCATAAAGCAGTACAAAGTATGTAAAAAGTCAGACGTTCATAAAATGTCCTCTTTAAAGTTTATTATTCTGTAAAACTCACATCTAGATTTGTTCTGGTAACACCTTGGAGAAAAGATGTCCATGGTAACATAACAATAAGGGAGGATCTTGAGCTTCTACAACAAACCTAAAGAAGACATAGATAACCAATGAAGAGATTTGGTGGGACAGCAGAGGTCTAACACTCCTCTAATGATGGTAGAAGAAGAACATGAACTCTGCTTTCCACAACTCCTCAATGACTCCTGCAAGAAAATAGAGCACTCTTATTTTGAAAAGATCTTTATGTCATTTATACTTTGTTTTATTTCTTTGATCACTGTACTTCTCAACTTGCTGCTTATCATCTCAATATCTCATTTCCGGTAACTTTTTAGTTTATCTTTTAATTAAACTGATTTATTGAAATAGAGCTAGGCAAGGACACACCCTAAAGCAAATATAACCAAGTTGCAGAAATAAAATGTTGATGTTCATTTTTAATACAAAAAATTGTTAAGAGAGAATAAAATGAAATTTTGAATAAATAAAAATAACTACAATTTTTCTCCAGGCAGCTCCAGACCTCCACCAACCTCCTCCTCCTCTCCCTGGCTGTCTCAGATTTCTTTGTGGGCTTTCTACTTTTAATTCAGATTATGCTGATAGATGGATGCTGGTATCTTGGTGACCTCATGTGTATTTTATATTTCATTTTAGATGTATTTATTACTGCTGCTTCAGTGGGAAATATGGTGCTCATATCTATTGACCGTTATGTGGCTATATGTCATCCTCTACATTATCCCACAAAAGTCACAGTGAAAAGAATTCAACTTTGTATTTCACTCTGTTGGATCTGTTCTCTTGGTTATTCCATTGTGTTTTGGAGTGATAATCTGAAACAGCCAGGCAGGTTTAGTTCCTGCTCTGGAGAGTGTATTGTTATTGTTGGCTTTATTGAACAATTTGTAAGTCTTTTTTTAACCTTTGTTATTCCCATAACTGTCATCATTCTGCTCTATCTCAGAGTGTTTGTGGTGGCTGTGTCACAGGTTCAGGCCATGCGTTCTCATGTTGCAGCTTCCTCACAAAAACATTCAGGGACAGTTATTATCCAGAAATCTGAGCTGAAAGCAGCCAGGACTCTGGGGGTTGTTGTGGTTGCGTTTTTGATGTGCCTGTGTCCATATTATTGTGTCATACTTACAGCTCAGAGCACTAAACTCAATAATTTATCAGCTTTGTTTTTTGTATGTTTATTTTACTTTAATTCTTGTCTCAACCCCATGATCTATGCTCTTCTCTATCCCTGGTTTAGAAAAGCTATAAGACTTATTGTTACACTTCATGTACTCAAGTCTGGCTCAGCTGATTTCAGAATACTGTAAAGTAAAACTAAGATGATTGTTAGATGCTAAAAAAAGAATAAAATCTGATGCTCATGAGTTATTCTGCAGTGTGTGTGTGTGTGTGTGTGTGTGTGTGTGTGTGTGTGTGTGTGTGTGTGTGTGTGTGTGTGTGTGTGTGTGTGTGTGTGTGTGTGACCACTGTCCAACCAGCGTCCCATTTCCTCAGGAGGTGTTTGGGGGTATCTAGGTTGGACCAGTGCCACCCTAACAGCAAGCTTGGACATCCACGTGACCCCCTTGCTAAGGGCAGAACCTAAGGGCCAGAATATACTTGCTTATAATCATGCGTACAAGTGTGTATCATGGTTACCTTGTGTAAACTGCATTTGTTTGAAGTGTTTGTGCGCAACATTACTGCCACACATTGACAAGCTGCAATGTGTGAGGGGGAGTTGACAAAACAAGCACGATACCCTTAGCCTGGCCTGCCAGACTTGCCCTCTGTTTAATTCTGCACAGAGAAAGAGTCTGGTAACTCACAGGCAGAGAGGCACTTGAGGGGCGGGACTAGACAGCTCAAAAATAACCAGTCAGAAAAAAGGCGGAAATGCCCACTGGAAACAACGCTGTAGTTTTTTAGCTGTGGTCAAAAATGGCGTCTGAAGATGGCACAAACGTCTGTTTTTTTAGAAGAAAGGCTTTTAGCGCGTCTACTTGTTGTGGTTTTAAAAACATGTTCATTTCACTTAGAACAGAGGAAAGAACTGCAGCAAAATCCGCTGTCTTTGTTGTTTATTAGAAACTGGGCATTGCGTTGTGTGACGTTCGCGACGCTGTAGTTTTTTTAGCTGTAGTCAGAAATGGCATGCGAAAGAGCCGCAGTGAACACCGCTTCATTCGCCATGTTTACGAGAATCCCGCATTGTGGTGTGTGACGTACGCTGCTCAGTGCTAACTAGCTCGGTCAAGGGGTGGGGTTATTTGAATAGAGCTCCGGGAGTTGACGTCACGTTTCCCGGCATGCAACAGTTCAAATCGAAACGGCGCCATATTGGCATGCAGAAGCCGGCAGCTGGACTATTTGTTATTGTCAGAAAACTCAATCAAATGGGAAATATGGTAGATTCCTGTTGTGCCCCAGGATGTAGAACAGACGCGGACGACATAAGGAATAAGCCATCTACAGGATTCCCCAAGATCCGGAGCGCCGCAAACGTTGGATCATTGTAATAAAACGCACTAGTGACCGGGCTAAAATGAAGCTGTGGGATCCCGAGAGTAAAGGTTTTCGCTTATGCAGCGACCGCTTCATATCAGGTACTTAAACCAACGTTTCCTCAACTGTGTATGGTATTTATTTTAAATGGTTTTATTATGATTCTTAGTGGGCTTCCTAAACTTATTTTGGCGTGGCTTTTTCTGTCTCATTACTCATAGCAACAAGTAAACATCCTGTAAAACGTTGCCTCGTGAGTTCTGCGTGCTGCCGTTTCCGTGTTTTATGATGACAGCAATTAACCGGCTAAGCTGTGTTTCATTTTTATGCAATGGTTGATCAATTGTCAGATCACACATAAAAAGCACTTTGCATTGCTATTTCTGTCTCACCGAGACTACTTACGTGTAAATCTGTTATTTG